>JAHIAM010000334.1:0-64723 GCA_021605205.1 Aegilops longissima
TTTTAGGCAGCTAGTACTTTTGGGCCTCCCACGAGCAGATGTCGAATGATGAGAACAAGGAGTTCTTGATTCCCTATCGAAGATGAGATCTTTGACACGATTCATTCTACCAACTCTAATGCGACTTATGGGCACGATGGCTTCTCCATTCCCTTGTTTAGGCAGTTTTGGCCTCGGTTAAAGGGCCTCATCGAGCGATAATCCAAGGTTTTTGGTGGGAACCGTTGACATTTGAGGCTGAATTACGCGGTGCTCACTCTTATTCCTAAAGTCAAAGGCGGATATGATTTCCCAATTTAGGCCTATTGCCTTGATCAACAACTTTGAAGCTTCCGGCTAAAGGTTTGGCCACTCGTTCTCTCCGATCGCTCATCGTGCCATTAGCCCTTTTCAATCTGCGTTCATAAAGGTAGATTTATTCGGATGGCATGCTCTGTTTGCATGAGAGTGTCCATGATTTGCGGATCCGAGGAACTAAGCGGTGGCCCGACCGATCAAGCACGAAACTACGGCACCTCGAGTTCTAGCACGTTCAGCTCAATGGCGTTCCCGGACTCGATCCAGCAAAGTGTCGGGAAGAGTTCCGCTACCGACGGCGTGGTGATGGTGATGATGTTCTACCGGCGAGGCTTCGCCTAGCACCGCTATGATATGACCAAGGTGGAATATGGTGGAAGGGCACCACACAGGCTGAGGCGATCACGAAGATCAACTTGTGTGTCATGGGTGCCCCTGCCCGTATATAAAGGAGGGAGGGAGGTGCGGCCGGCCCTAGGGTGCTGGAGAGTCCTACTCCACAGGAGTAGGACTCCCCCTCTTGTTGGAGAAGGAAAGGGGAAGGGGAAAGAGGAAAGGCGCCCCTTCCTGTCCTATTAGGACTAGGGGGGGGGCGGCCTGCTCGGCGGCTCCCTCTTCTCCTTAGGGCCCATGTGGCCCATTAACCCCGAGAGGTAATTCGAGTAACCCCAGATACTCGGTAAAATCCCAATTTCACGGAGCGATTCGATATCAAAATATAGGCTTCAATATATCAATCTTTATGTCTCGACCATTTGAGACTCCTCGTCATGTCGTGATCACATCAGGACTCGAACAACCTTGGTACATCAAAACTATAAACTCATAATATAATTGTCATCGTAACGTTAAGTATGCGGACCCTACGGGTTCGAGAACTATGTAGACATGACCTAGAACTGTTTCGGTCAATAACCAATGGCGAACCTGGATGCTCATATTGGCTCCTACATATTCTCGAAGATCTTTGTCGATCAAACCGCATAACAACATCGTTGTTCCTTTGTCATCGGTATGTTACTTGCGAGATTCGATCGTCGGTATCTCAATACCTAGTTCAATCTCGTTACGACAAGTCTCTTTACTCGTTCGTAATGCATCATTCTATAACTATCTCATTAGTTACATTGCTTGCAAGGCTTATAGTGATGTGCGTTACCGAGAGGGCCGAGATACGACAATCGGAGTGACAAAACCTAATCTCGAAATATGCCAACTCAACATGTACCTTTGGAGACACTGTAGAGCTCCTTTATAATCACCCGATTCGTTGTGGCGTTTGGTAGCACACAAAGTGTTCCTCCGATGGCAGGAGTTGCATAATCTCATAGTTATATGAACTTGTATAAGTCATGAAGAAAGCAATAGCAATATACTAAACGATCAAGTGCTAAGCTAACGGAATGGATCAAGTCAATCACATCATTCTCCTAATGATGTGATCCCATTAATCAAATGACAACACATGTCTATGGTTAGGAAACATAACCATCTTTGATCAATGATCTAGTCAAGTAGAGGCATACTAGTGACATTAAGTTTGTATATGTATTCACACATGTATCATGTTTCCGGTTAATACAATTCTAGCATGAATAATAAACATTTATCATGATATGAGAATAAATAATAACTTTATTATTGCCTCTAGGGCATATTTCCTTGATCTCCACTTGCACTAGAGTCAATAATCTAGATTACCGATAATGATTCTAACACCATGGAGTCTTGGTGCTGATCATGTTTTGCTCGTGGAAGAGGCTTAGTCAGCGGGTCTACGCAACATTCGTCAGTATGTATCTTGCAAATCTCTATGTCTCCCTGGACTTGGTCCCGGATGGAATTGAAGCGTCTCTTGATGTGCTTGGCCCTCTTGTGAAATCTGGATTCCTTTGCCAAGGCAATTGCACCATATTGTCACAGAAGATCTTCATTGGTCCCGATGCACTAGGTATGACACCTAGATCGGAAATGAACTCTTTCATCGAGACTCCTTCATTTGCATTTGCCAAGGCAGGCCTATGTACTCGCTTCGCATATGAATCCCCTTAGGCGCTT
This sequence comes from Aegilops longissima, assembly GCA_021605205.1. Lineage (NCBI taxonomy): Eukaryota > Viridiplantae > Streptophyta > Magnoliopsida > Poales > Poaceae > Aegilops > Aegilops longissima. The sequence continues at coordinate 2,356 of JAHIAM010000334.1, forward strand.
TGTTTATACTCAGGCCCAATGACAGCTCCACCGTTTAATATAAACGCGTATCCGGTTTGCGATTTAGAATCGTCTGATCGGTCATCAAAGCTTGCATCGGCGTAACCATTTCGACTAGCTCTTTGTCACCTCCATAAACAAAACATATCCTTAGTCCTTTTCAAGTATTTCAGGATATTCTTGACCCTGTATCGAGTGATCCACTCTGGATTACTTTGGTACCTACACCTTAAGCTTATTGCTAAGCATACATCGAATGCAGTACACAACATTGCGCATACATGATAGAGCCTATGGCTGAAGCATAGGAACAACTTTCATTTTTCTCTATCTTCTCTCATGGTGGGGCATTTAGTCGACTCAACCACACCTTAGCAACCTTGAAGAACCCTTTCTTTACTGATCCATTTGAAATTTTTCAAAACTTTATCAAGGTATGTATGCTGTGAAAGTCAAATTAAGCGTCTTGATCTATCTCTATAGATCTTGATGCCCAATATGTAAAGTAGCTTCACTTAGGTCTTCCATTGAAAAATTCTTTTCAAGTATACCTTTATGCCATTCATAAATTCTATATCATTTCCAATTAAAAATATGTCATCTACATTATAATATCGAAATCTGCAGAGCTCCCTCACTTTCTTGTAAATCGAGGCTTCTCCAGCGATGCATGTATAAAACCATATCTTTGATCACACTATCAAAGCATTTATTCTCAACTCGAGAGGCTTGCACCAGTCCATAAATGGATCGCTGGAGCTTGCACACTTTATTAGCACCTTTTGGATCAGCAAAACCTTACAGTTGCATCATATACAACTCTTCTTCCGAGAAATTCATTCGAGAATGCATTTTGACATCCATTGGCCAAATTTCATAATCATAAAATCACGGCGATTGCTAACATGATTCGGACGGACTTAAGCATCGCTTCGGGTGAGAAAGTCTCATCTTAGTCAACCCCTTGAACTTAGCCGAAAACCTTTCGCAACAAGTCGAGCTTTGTGAAGCAGTTATATTACCATCGACATCGGTCTTCTTCTTGAAGATCCATTTATTTTTCTATGGCTTACGCGATCATGGGCGAAGTCAACCAAAGTCCATACTTTGTTCTCATACATGGATCCCATCTCAGATTTCATGGCCTCAAGCCATTTTGCGGAATCTAGGCTCATCATCGCTTCCTCATAGTTCATTAGGTTACGCCATGGTCAAGTAACATGACTTCGAGAATAGGATTACCGTACCACTCACAGTGCGGATCTTACTCTGAGTAGACCCTCTGATTCGGTAATGATAACTTGATCTGAAGTTTAAGTGATCAATATTATTGGCTTCTTCACTGATTGGTGTAGTTATGGGGAACCGGTTCTTGTGATGAACTACTTTCCAATAAGGGGAGCAGGTGCTGTTACCTCATCAAGTTCTACTTTCCTCCCACTCACTTCTTTCAAGACAAAACTCCTTCTCTAGAAAGGATCCGAATTTAGCAACAAAAATCTTGCCCTCGGATCTGTGATAGAAGGTGTACCTAATAGTCTCTTTTGGGTATCCTATGAAGACACATTTCTCCGATTTGGGTTCGAGCTTATCTGGTTGAAGTTTCTTCACATAAGCATTGCAGCCCCAAACTTTAAAAGCGACAACTTTGGTTTCTTGCCAAACCACGATTCATAAGCGTCGTCTCAACAGTTTTGATGGTGCCCTATTTAAGTGAATGCAACCGTCTCTAAAGCATAACCCCAAAGCGATAGTGGTAAATCGAGTAGAGACATCATAGATCGCACTCCATATCAGTAAAAATACGATTCGACGTTCGGAGACACCGTTTCATTGTGGTGTTAGGGTGGCGTGAGTTGTGAAACTATTCGCATTGCTTCAAATGTAAACCAAACTCGTAACTCAAATATTCTCCTCCACGATCAGATCGTAGAAATTTTATTTTCTTGTTACGATGATTTTCCACTTCACTACGAAATTCTTTGAACTTTTCAAATGTTTCAGACTTGTGTTTCATCAAGTAGATATACCCATATCTCCTCAAATCATCTGTGAAGGTGAGAAATACCGATACGCTTGCATGAGCCTCAATATTCATTGGACCACATACATCGGTATGTATGATTTCCAACAAATCGGTTGCTCGCTCCATAGTTCCGGAGAAACGGCGTTTTAGTCATCTTGCCCATGAGGCACAGCTACATAAGTACCAAGTGATTCATAATCAAGTGATTCCAGAAGTCCATCGGTATGGAGTTTCTTCATCGTTTTACACCAATATGACCCAAGCGATGAGTGCCACAAATAAGTTGCACTATCATTATGGACTCTGCATCTTTGGCTTCAACATTATGAATATGTATATCACCACTATCTAGATTCAGTAAAAATAGACCACTTTTCAAGGTGCATGACCATAAAAGATATTACTCATATAAATAGAACAACCATTATTCTTTGATTTAAATGAATAACCGTCTGCGCATCAAACAAGATCCAGATATAATGTTCATATGCGCTGGCTCCAAATAACAATTATTTGGGTCTAAAACTAATCCCGATGGTAGATGTAGAGGTAGCGTGCCGATCGCGATCACATTGACTTTGGAACCATTTCATCGTAACCTAAGTCCTTAGCCAATCTTAAGCTTAATCAAAGTCCTATTTGAGTTGCAAATATTTGCAGAACGATATCAAATACCAGTGCTCTGCGAGCATTAGTAAGGTACACATCAATAACATGTATGTCACATATACCTTTGTTCACCTTGCCAACCTTCTTATCCATGCAAATACTTGGGGCGGTTCCGCTTCCGTTGTCGATCTGCTTCTTGTAAAACACTCGATTTCAGTTTGAGGTCAGGACCTGGTTTCTTCTCTGAGCAACAACTTGCTTGCTTATTCTTTTGAAGTTCCTTCTTCTTCCCTTTGCCCTTCTTCTTGAAACTGGTGGTCTTATTGACCATCAACACTTGATGCTCCTTCTTGATTTCTACCTCCGCGGCCTTTAGCATTGCGAAGAGAGCTAAAGAATAGTCTTGTCCATCCCTTGCATATTATAGTTCATCACGAAGCTCTTGTAGCTTAGTGGCGTTGATTGAAGAATTCATCAATGACACTACCATCGGGAAGATTAACTCCCAGTTGAATCAAGTGATTATTATACCCGGACATTTTGAGTATATATTCCTTGTGAGAACTATTCTCCTTCATCTTGCAGCTATAGAACTTATTGGAACTTCATACCTCTCAATCCGGGCATTTGCTTGCGATATTAACTTCAACTCTGGAACATCTCCTATGCTCCATGACGTTCAAAAGCGTCGTTGAAGACCGGTTCTAAGCCGTAAAGCATAGCTGTATGAACTATCAAGTAGTCATCGGCTTTGCTCTTGCCAGACGTTCTTAACATCGTCGGTTGCATCTGCGGCCGGGCACGGCACCCGGTGAGTGCTTCGGGACGTAATTCTTACATGCAGACAATGAGGATAATCCTCAAATTCTGGACCCAATCCGTTTAATTGCTACCATCATCTTTGAACTTAGCTTTCTCAAGTAGCATTAAAATTCAGCGGAACAACAACACGAGCCATCTATCTACAACAAACATAGACAAGCAAAAATACTATCGGTACTATGTTCATGATAAATTTAAGTTCAATTAATCATATTGCTTAAGAACTCCCACTTAGGCGGACATCTCTCTAGTCATCTAAGTGATCACGTGATCCAAATCAACTAAACCATGTCCGATCATCACGTGAGATGGAGTAGTTTCAATGGTGAACATCACTATGTTGATCATATCTACTATATGATTCACGTTACGACCTTTCGGTCTCCGTGTTAGAGAGCCATATCTGTATATGCTAGGCTCGTCAAGTTTAACCTAAGTATTCCGCGTGTGCAAACTGTTTGCACCGTTGTATTTGAGCGTAGAGCCTATCACACCCGATCATCACGTGGTGTCTCGGCTACGAACGAACTTAGCGATTGCATACTCGGGAGAACACTTCTTGATAATGTGAGAGATCATCTTAAAATGCTACCGTCAATCAAAGCAAGATAAGATGCATAAAGGATAAACATCACATGCAATCAATATAAGTGATATGATATGGCCATCATCATCTTGTGCTTGTGATCTCCATCTCGAAGCACCGTCGTGATCACCATCGTCACCGTGCGACACCTTGATCTCCATCATTAGCATCGTTGTCGTCTTGCACTTCTTATGCTTCTCACGACTATCGCTACGCTTAGTGATAAAGTAAGCATTACAGGGCGATTGCATTGCATACAATAAGCGACAACCATATGGCTCCTGCCGATTGCCGATAACTTCGGTTACAAAACATGATCATCTCATACAATAAAATATAGCATCAAGTCTTGACCATATCACATCATAACATGCCACCGCAAACACAAGTTAGGCGTCCTCTGCTTTGATGTTGCAAGTTTTACGTGGCTGCTACGGGCTTAGCAAGAACCGTTCTTACCTACGCATCAAAACCACAGCGATAGTTCGTCAAGTTAGTGCTGTTTTAACCTTCCATGAGGACGGGCGTAGCCACTTTCAGTTCAACTAAAGTTGGGAAACGACACCCGCTAGCCACCTCTGTGCAAAGCACGTTGGGAGAACGGACTCGGCGTAAGCGTCTGCGTAATGTCGGTCGGGCAGTTCATCCAACAATACCGCCGGACCAAAGTATGACATCTTTGGTAAGCGGTATGACTTATATCGCCCACAACTCACTTGTGTTCTACTCGTGCATATAACATCTACGCATAAAACCGGCTCGGATACCTTTGTTGGGGAGCGTAGTAATTTCAAAATTTTCCTACGCACCGCAAGATCATGGTGATGCATAGCGAGAGGGAGAGTGTTGTCCATGTACCTCGTGAACCCGAAAGAGAGTGTTATAACAACGCGGTTGATGTGTATCGTACGTCTTCACGGCGGACCGATCAAGCACGAAACTACGGCACCTCGAGTTCTAGCACACGTTCAGCTCGATGGCGTTCCCGGACTCCGATCCAGCAAAGTGTCCGGGAAGAGTTCACGTCGACAGCGGGCGTGGTGATGGTGATGATGTTCTACCAGCGAGGCTTTGCCTAAGCACCGCTCTGATATGACCGAGGTGGAATATGGTGGAAGGGGCACCGCTGCGGCTAAGAATGATCGAAGATCAACTTGTGTGTCATGGGTGCCCCCTTTAATATATAAGAAGGGAGGGAGGTGTGGCGGCCCCTAAGTGCGCTGGAGGTCCTACTCCCCGCAGATGAGACTCCCCTCTTGCCTGCTGTTGGAGAAGGAAAGGGAAGGGGGAAGAAAGAGGAAAGGGCGCCACCCCTTCCTTGTCCTATTAGGACTAGGGGAGGGGCGCGGCCTGCCTGCCGGGCTCCCTCTTCTCCCTTAGGGCCCATGTAGGCCATTAACCCCGGGGGAGGGGGTTCAGTAACCCCGGTACTCGGTAAAATCGATTTCACGGAGCGATTCCGATATCAAATATAGGCTTCAATATATCAATCTTTATGTCGACCATTTGAGACTCCTCGTCATGTCCGTGATCACATCCGGGACTCCGAACAACCTTAGGTACATCAAAACTATAAACTCATAATATAGCTTTATCATCGTAGCGTTAAGCGTACGGACCCTGAGTTCGAGAACTATGTAGACATGACCTAGAACTGTTTCGGTCAATAACCAATAGCGGAACACGGATGCTCATATTGGCTCCTACATATTCTCTGAAGATCTTTATCGGTCAAACCGCATAACAACATATGTTGTTCCTTTGTCATCGGTATGTTACTTTTTGAGAGATTGAGTAAATCGGTATCTCAATACCTAGTTCAATCTACGTTGCAAGCAAGTCTCTTTACTCGTTACATAATGCATCATTAGTAACTAACTCATTAGTTACATTGCTTGCAAAGGCTTATGGTGATGTGCATTACCGAGAGGGCAGAGAGATACCTCTCCAGAGCAATCGGAGTGACAAACCTAATCTCAAATATGCCAACTCAACATGTACCTTTGGAGACACACTGTAGTGCTCCTTTATAATCACTTGATTACGTTGTGGCGTTGGAAGCACATAAAGTGTTCCTCCGGTGGCAGGAGTTGCATAATCTCATAGTTATAGGAACTTGTATAAGTCATGAAGAAAGCAATAGCAATATACTAAGCGATCAAGTGCTAAGCTAACGGAATGGGTCAAGTCAATCACATCATTCTCCTAATGATGTGATCCCATTAATCAAATGACAACACATGTCTATGGTTAGGAAACATAACCATCTTTGATCAATGAGCTAGTCAAGTAGAGGCATACTAGTGACATTAAGTTTGTATATGTATTCACACATGTATAGTGTTTCCGGTTAATACAATTCTAGCATGAATAATAAACATTTATCATGATATGAAATAAATAATAACTTTATTGCCTCTAGGGCATATTTCCTTCAAGGAGTTCATTGATCGTCCATTTTGCATCATGCTTTTATATCGATATTTATTGCATTATGGGCTGTTATTACGTTATGTTACAATACTTATGCCTATTCTCTCTTATTTTACAAGGTTTACATAAAGAGGAGAATGCTGGCATTTGGAATTACAAGTTTGGAAAAGGAGCAAATATTAGAGACCTATTACGCACAACTCCAAAACTCACGAAACTCCATGAAAGTCATTTTGGAAATAATAAAAAATATTGAGGCGGAAGAAGTTCACGGAGGGACCCACCTGCCCACGAGGGTGGGGGCGTGTCCTACCCCGGGGCATGCCCCCCTACCTCGTGGGCCCTAACCCAACTCTCCGATGGCCATCTTTTGCTATATGAGGTCATTAAATAGAGGAAAAAAATCGAAGCAACCTTCGGGCGAGAGACTCACTTTCCACAGGCGAACCTCCAAGCGGAACCAATCTAGGGCTCCAGCCAGGCTATTACTAGGGGACACTTCCCTCCGGGAGGAAATCATCGCCATCGTCATCACCAAGGCTCCTCTCATCGGGAGAGGGCAATCTCCATCAACCTCTTCACCGGCACCATCTCCTCTCAAAACCCTAGTTCATCTCTTGTATCCGCGTTCTCATGCGCAAGTCCGGGATTAGTACTAGTATGTTGCTAGTAGTGTTGATTACTCTTTGTAGTTGATGCTAGTTGGTTTATTCGATGGAAGATCATATGTTCAGATCCTATATGCATATTAATACCCCTCGATTATGAACATGAATATGCTTTGTGAGTAATTCACGTTTGTTCACGAGGACATGGGAGAATATTGCTATTAGTAGTCATGTGAATTTGGTATTAGATTCGGTATTTTGATGAGATGTATGTTGTCTAGCCTCTAGTGGTGTTATGTGAGCGTCGACTACCAATACAAAAAAAATACACTTCAAGTGATGATACGTGTTTGTCACGATGGGTCGCGTTTTTGTCATGCATGTACATCCATGACAAATTTTGGCAATGAATCAAGATAGTCATACATCTTTGTCGTAGAAGTGTTCCATGACATTACCAAAATTATCATCACAGTGTCCACTTCCATGATGATAGATGTGAATCGCGAAGTGCTTTTCGTCAAGGGTGACCGACCGTGGCATCCACAGTAGCAGACGCCGTTAAGCTATCGGGTCGGATTTTGGATCCGATAACCGTTAACAGCCCGACCAATGGGGATTTTCCGTGTAAAATCATCATTGGTTTGGAGGAGACCGCGATGTCGGTCCGGGTTGGCCCAAGTGTCACTCATCCAATGGGCGAGGCAGCGCCTATGATATGTTGACCGTGGACCGCCCATCAAGTTTAATTGGGCGGCCCAACTAAAGGCCCACAAGTTTTGCGGACCATAATGGGCGGCCATACTAAAAACCCACAAGAATTTTCGGACCATAATGGGCTGGCCTAGATAAAGGCCCACAAGATTTTGCGGCCATAATGGGCCGGCCCGACTAAAACCCCACAAGATTTTTTGTGTGCCATAATGGGCGGCCCGGGTAAAACCCACATGATTCTTGCAGATCATAATGGGCGGCCCAGCTAAAAGGCCAGATTTCACCAACATTAATGGGGCGGCCCGGTTGTAGGCCCACAAGATTTTGAGACCCTACTAGGCCGCCCATTAGCAAACTGCCATGTTTTGGGCCAAATGCGGCTCATATTTGATCCGGTCCATTAATGGCCTGCCTGCGTTAAGACCTAAAGTGGCCCATATGAGATCCGACCGTTATAAGCCTACCAAGTTACGGGCCAAATTACGGCCCGGATCGAGTCCGACCCTTTAAGAGCTTTGGGATCAATTATGGCCCATATCAGTTAGGCCGTCAATTGGACACTATGCTTTTGGGCCACTTGCTAAATGCCCTTAGTAATTCGACACGATATTAGTTTTGGCACATGTAAGGCCGTTTAACATTCGGCCCTATATTAATTTGGCTGTTAAAAGCCCGTCATATAGTTGGGCCTAACTACGGCCCGATTGCATCGGCCACCTTTCGCGGCCGATACTGATGGGCCAAACAAGGACCAAGACAATTTTGGCCTATTAAAAGCCGTGATTTGATTCACACAATCATGGGCGGGGTTCATTGACTGCTGCCGGCCCATGAGTAGTTAAACGCGTTTAGGCCCAACCTACATCGTGATTGCATAATGGCCCGATTATGTACCGTAATTTTACGGTTTGGCGGTTTCTGCGAAGACGGGATATATATCTGATAAAATAACTGCAGCATCGTGAATAAGAAAAAACCTAGACTATACAATAAAGAAATTATGGCATATTACATCCACTAAGCATCAAAGTTCGTCACTATGATAATAAAGCACAAGCAGACAGACAGATTACATACCTTTGGGCATCAAAGATGCGCCACGATTGCAAATAAACACGCCGAAAAATAATATACAAAACCGACAACACTTCAATAGAGTTCAAGAAAGGTTAGCCCTCTTTGAACTCTACAGCACAAGCAGGTGAGCAAGATGATGAGGCTAAACTTGTTCAACACTTATATCTTCCTCACTCTGAAAGATAAACAAGCGAGCAGAGATGACATGTTTTTCACGTAAAAAGTATCAGTCTTGACAATTCATCACATTTCTTCTAACGAATAAAGTGACACAGTTTAAAATTGCATTAACACAATATGGTATTGTTCAGGTCAAGACATGGCAGGAAATGACATTGTGAAGGAGTTAGCAGACTTCACGACAACTTTGGATTCTGGATCAAGAACTCATAAGTATCAATGGTTAGTGTCTTTGTCAATTTATACCATTTCAGATTGGCAAATAAAGAGATGGTTTAAATAATAGTAGAATGATATGACATTGTTCATAGTTAATACATTGCAGAATATTACATTGTGCTGTAGTGGGTAGGTAAATAGAAGCATACATGCAGTGCAAAAGAAGATCACTTGCTGTGTATAGTTTAATTTACATGGTATGAAGAAGGAACTTGGTTATACAACTGAAAACTTAAATTGATAAAGGACAAACTTTTGTTTATGAACGACATAATAAACTTTAAATAAGCAATTTGATGCAAACACCAAAAATAAACAGCTGTTGCAGTCATGCCTAACCAAATATATACAACAAAGTTTGAAGGCTTGAGATGGACAACCTTACATTATCTTCTTCAAAAGCATTGCCTTTATTCTACATTTTGTTAAGAGTAAATATAGATGTGATAATATATGGAAAAATGGAGAATATTTAAGATAAGATGAAGAGTGATGCTACATAACCAAGTAGCTATAAATGTAAGTGCAGCGATACGAGGCAAAAGGTACAGCCAAGAGCAATGCAGCTAAACTTCTTGATACCAACCTTATGGTAAGAGTAAATATAGATCGATGTGTAGAAAATGGAGGCAAAGGAAAATAAGCTGCGAGTGATGGTACATGAACAACTACTGTCATTATAAGTACAGCGATAAAGGACAACATGTACTTACAAGAACAATGCGAGCTAAAAAACATTGGCATTGGATATATTCTACACTAATGTAACCATTCATACAGATCGAGATAATTTGGGCGAACAATTGATAAGCAAGCTATCATGCATCTGCTGTCACATAATGAACCGGTATGTATGCAAATACAGTGTCTGAGGACAACGGTACTAACAAGAGCAAAGCAGCGGGCAGCATATTTGCGATATCCTATCGTTCTTTTCAAACGAATTCTTCTTGAGCAGATTTCTTGCAAAAAAGATCCGTAAGGCACATGCGGAAAAGTAGAAGTTCAAATTGTCATGTGATTTCATAGGCGGTACCTCATCACAGGAGCAGAGACCGATTGCATAACAAGGTTTTTCCATTCAATGTCTTCTAAATTTAGCACGGAGACTTCACGGAAATTCGTTTATAGACTTGCCATCAAAGTGTGATTTCCTCGGTAACACCAAATCTGCTGCAATGCTTCCTTGAAAATCACAAGCAAGCTTTGCTCGTCATGACTATCGATTGACCCTCGCCTAGTTACAACAATGTAATGTAAATCATTGATGTGTTCAATCAATGAAAACAGGAAAATAATAACCATGAATAATAGCACTTACGTAAGTTGGACATGAAGATGTGAAAATGGTGTTTGTCTTCACTATAATCTTCCCATGATGGGAATATATGCGTAGTCCCTAACAACATTGAAAGCATTGTCTTTTAAGCGGGAATAAATGGAATGGGGTTCCAATCTGCGGGGAGTTGGCCGTCTCTGCGGTTGGGATAGGTCTTCGGCGGTGGACTTCTTGTACTTTTTCTTTGGTGTGGGATTTTTACGTAGTACGGCTGGTGCTATGGCAAATGAAATCGGTATACCTTTTGCTGGAGTGCAGGTCCTGTGTGGTGGGGCTAGTGGTGTGGCGGTGAAGTATGGAGTGCAGTCTGCTGGAGTCGGTCCTCGTTTTGTGTCCTTTGGTTGTACAACCAATATAAGTGGGGTCTTTGTCGATTTCTCGGCACCACCACGTTTTCAAGGACTTTCTGGTGCTCCTTGAGGTTAAGCAATCACCCTCTTCCTTTTGATGTCGATGCACAAGAACAACATTTGAGTGAAAAAACATGGTATGATGACGGATGGAATATGTATTGATAATGGATGGGCATGGCATCTCGACATATATGATGAGTAAACTAAGCGGATGGCGGTGCAACAAAGTAGAAGAAATGCAAGACAACATATGCAAGATACCATAATCAATAAAACATTGCCAAATTAGAACAGGCACCTTGATGGGTGAACAGGAAGGCCATCGCCTTTGACTCCTCGAGGTTAGAATAGTCATTAGGATCATATTCGAACAAGAATCAGCAATTGGGGGCGTATGAGTTTCATTGCATCGAGAATGGCACTCAATGCCTTGGTGCCAATTTTGTAAGTCATTGCAGTGTTTAGCTTCAGAGTGGACTGCTGCTAGTGCGACACAAAGCAGCTACACGGATCATAGTGTAGATATAGCAGGAAAACCTTAAGCATCGAGAATCAGCAAAGTGGAACTTGCTGGAATATATGTGCTAGTATTGCGATGCGGCTAGAAAGGCTTGGATACCAGCTCTCTTCAAGTGAAGGTGAGGTCACTGCTAATATCGATGTAACTCTCAAAGCGACACAGCTCCCGCATTTCCTTGCTATTCTTATAGGATTCAAGTGGGCAGGCCACTACAAATCCTATTCCTATGTTTACAAGATCCTACGAATCAAAGAGGCTCAAAGTGTCCATCACAACCGACCGTATAGACCTCTACACTGCAAATGTCCTGCTCATCTTGATACAAGGAACATCTTGTACTACTATCATACTCCCTCCGTTCCAAAATATAAGTCTTGGTAGAGATTTCCACTATGGATCACATCTGAGATGTATCCGGATACATTTTAGAGTGTAGATTCACTCATTTTGCTCCATATGTAGTCCATGGTGGAATCTATACAAAGACTTGTATTTAGGAAGGAGAAAGTACATATTAAGAAAAGAGGAAAGAGGAACATGGTAAAGAAGAGCAAGCAGATTTTGGATAATAAAATGTTGGTTGTGCGGTGCCCACACATGATGAACGAGCGCATTAAGAATGCAACTCCGGCTGTCTCTCGACCATTTGAGCGGTTGGATGAAGATCCTCGTCTCTAACCCTTCTTCTTCCTCGTCTGATTCTTCCCATGCAGAACACACCTTGCAGACATTGGCAGGACCACGGCCCCCACCACTGTGTTCCTCCACCCCCCCACCCCAACCCCCACCAGCGTCGAGTTTTCTTAGTTCGTGAGGCCCCCAACCACCGAGCCCCTTGATCGCACCGGCAAACTCGTGAGCTCTAAAAATCGTGACCCAATTTTGAAATTTAGTCTCTTGTGATTTAACTAGTGTGGAATATAAAGGGAAAACCATAAGCATTGGGAGTATAGTGTTGGCGTGCCATGGCGGATCTGAAGGTGCAAACGGACAAAAGCAACCGCAGCCAAGACAAGAAATCGAGTAAAGCGGTGGCGATCTATTTTCTTGCTGCGATAAATAAGTTGAGCATATACAAAAAGTACCGCCTACAGTGCGTCGCCGTGTGTCGCATCTGCTGAGAATTTGGCGGTGCTGCGGTAGCGATGGCTGTCGGTGGTGGAAGCAGATCTAGGAGGGTAGGCGGTGGCGGCGGGGTGCGGTGGGCGAGGCAGTCGTAGGGGCGGCGCCCGGCAAGGTGAACGGCAATGAGGATGAAGCGAGAGGGCAGGATGCAAGGATCCGGTCGAGGCGTGGATGAGAAGGTCGATCTCTTGTAATGGGCCGGCGGCGTCGGGGTATCAGCTCCGACATGGTGGAGGAAGGGCGGCGGTGGATGGGGTGGCGGACGGAGGAGGTGGGGTGGAGGGTGTTTTGGCGCCCACGGTCTGAATGGGGAAAAGGGAGGTAGAGAGGAAGGGGAACCATGTATTGAGGCGCTTGTCTCAAATCGAGAAATTTACAAACTTAGCCCCGTTCAAATTTCTACTACATCACAACAACATTAGTCGGTTAGGGATAGGATGGTAATCTCGCATACACGAATATTTGCCGCGAGTTTGTTTTTGGCGCCCACGTGTATGAATATGAATCGGGGAGGAGTCGATTTGACCGAGGACACCTTGTGTTTGGCCCCACCGTGTATGAATCCGGTGTGAGGCGGTTCGTCACGTTTGGGTGAAATTACAAACCTACCCTATCGAAACCTATAAAAATCCAGCGAGATAGGCTTTGCGTGGCAGGGATAGGCAGTAGTAATTTCCATCTACATGATTTTGGTTTGAGGCGATTCTGCGACTTTCCGCTTCGTTCAAATTTTGCGAGTGCGTTTACGTGCCAACTCAATTCGAATCCCGTTTGTATTCTATTTTTTTTGGCGGGATCCATTTTCAATTGGAATTACATTCTATATACATCATTTTTTATATATACTTTCAAAAGCACAACAAAAATTCTGCTCCTTTATATGTATAATATGATTTACAAATACAAAGATCTCGAAATCTTAAGGTTGAATTGAAAAAATTTAACCAAATTATGTTCTACTAAAATGTATGGATCAGTAATATCTACATATTAAATAACATAGATGTCGTGAATTCATATGAGTATGCATGTTTGATAGATCAATTTTGGTTCAGTATGGATTACATGTATCATCATCTCGAATTCAAATATTTGAATCCCTTTTTGTTCCTCCTTTCATGCCCATCTCTCTGCATGCATGCTCCTTGGTAGCTATCACTCTCTTTTCTCCAGCTCACCCATACGCTCACTTCATGTTTCTCCTATCCTCATAAACATGGTCTCTCGGCGTCTCCCTTGAGAAGTGTCACACTCTCCCTATCATTATACATTACGGTTTCATTATCTCTCACGTCTCTCTCTGTTCTCGGTACTTTCGGTACCTAAGCTTTCTTTTCACGCCACACACACAGTCTCCACTCGTCTTTCACTTTGTCTTTCTCTCTATAGGATTCTCTCACACACCTATATGTCTCTACATATGACTCATACCACTAAAATTACTCTCTCTCTCTCTCTCTCTAGACACAACATTTGTTGCGGTCTCCTTTTAAATCTCCATCCTAGGTGACATTATTCATTTGTTTACCGATCAGACAACCCGACTACCGTCTCTCTCTCTCTCTCTCTCGAGACACACACACACACACAACTCCTGCTTCCACTCCCTTCCCGACTACCGTCTCTCTCTCACACACAAAACTCTCGCTTCCTTTCCGACTCGTACTTCTCTCACAAACATTTATCGACTAGCTAGCCTCTAGATAGGTTTATACACCCCTGCCTTCGTGCTTCCACCATCGCATACATGTCTCTCTCCTGCTCCTTGTATCTATGTAGATTTTCTTCCTTCTTGAGACACGCCCTCTCGATCGTGCACACACACACTCTCGCCTCATTTAAGCTGATACCTATCCACACACACTCCTTGTGTCTTTGTCACACATGCACTCCGTCCTCCTCCACTCTCCCTCTCTCTCTCACACACATGGGCTTTTTGCAACAACTAGCAAGATGCCCATGCGTTACCTGAACATCAAGATGCATTTGTATGAGTAGTTTATCTTGTGGGGAAAAGGATGAATGAGGAAGGCCTTATTTGCAAATGTGGAGAGGGTGTGGGTATCTTTTACAAAATTGCCATAGTTTCCTTCCTATCCGTCGAGATATAGATCGGACGGCCTATATTCTGAGGATGGCGGGCACACGATCATCACCGACAATGCTTTTTATAAGAGTAGGGATAAAAATAGAGTTGGTGATGATGGTGGGCCTGCCATCTGCAATATAAGTCGTCGATTTATATCTGACGGATAAGAAAAATATAACAATTACCGCACTCTTCACCACATTTGCAGATAAGGCCTTCCCTCGTTCATCCTTTTCTCCCACAAGATCTTGATGTTCCGTACAGCGTACGGGCATCTTGCTAGTAAAGTAGAAATTAGACATATACCACTTCTCGAATCTTGAAACCAACAACATTCCTCCTTATCTCATCAAAAGCATAAAGGAATATATTTTGAGTGAAACATAACATATTTTTAGTGATATCGTATTTCAAAACTAGACTTTTTTCTATCAAATCGGTGAATATGTAATAATCTACTTTGATCGTGTGGCAGCGCATTGGCACATTGCTAGTAGTTATTATAATTTTTGGACACTAGACAAGCGGTGGAGTACATATCTGAAGAAGAGGCGCGCATACCTTGATCGACCTCTCGCTGTCTCGCACACATGAGTGTTACGTAAAGCGGCGTTAACAAATAAACCCTAAAACCCTAGGTGCGATTGCTGCATTCGCGGTGCAGTGCGTGGTGGAGCACCTTTGTAGGAATAGTCAGCTCGCGTGATAATTTGATCCGTAGGAGTTGATGGTCGGGACCACGGTGAGCGACTTGGGCATGGTGGCTCGCTAGTTGCCACGGTCAGTAGCCATGTTTAAAATATCATTTTTTAGCGGGGTTAAGAGTTCCGATTTTCAATGGCGCGTTATAAGTAGTAAGTAGTTTTAGAGCGATTGGTATGGGCGAAAATGGAATTCATAGTACTACGTACCTCCTTGGCGTATGGTTGTATGGTTTTTTTGCGATGGAGGTTGTATGGGTTTATGTTGCGAGATGTTGAACCTGGTAGTTCTAGGAAAATACTATGGTTTAGATTTAGATGCTGGTTTTCGATAATGAAAATCGGAAGAAACCCTTCTTTGATTAAAAAACTACTACCTCCATTCGGTTTACTAGTCCCCATCGTACTTTGGGTCAAAGTTTGTCCATGAATTTTACTTGTAAAATGTGAATGGAAAATGAGATTTTGTTATACCCAAACAAAAAGGAATGGAGAGGAGTGATTGCTCGACAGACGCGACCTCTCATAAGCGCATGCATTGAACGGTGGCGCCCGACCAGAGAAGCCGCACTTTTCGCTGCAGAGCCGGTGAAACACGCCTCCTCGCCGCGTGCAACCAGCTTAAGACTGCCCTTTGCCTTCATTGAATCCGGCGTGTCTTGGCAACACATCCTTCCTTGACCAGCATGCATTTAGAACACAAAAATGACTAAAATATAATTAATTTACGCATGGTCTTGACTTGTTGTGCTCGCCTTTGGTAGCGAGGAACTAGTAGAGGATTTTCTTTATTTATAACTCTCCTCACATTTTTTGGCTTTGAAATGAATCATGGTTGTGGACATTATGTATGAAATGTGCGGATATCTGTGAACATGAGTTTGATGTGGAAGTTGAACTTGGAATGTCGGGCTTCTTGCGTGAACTATACCATGTCAATGCTTCGTTTGTTATTGTTTGGAAAGTAATTGCTGTTATTACATGACCCAAAAAAACATTTTGTGCCACATCGGTAGATGCACGGACATCTATGAGCATCTTGTTGGATAAACATTTGAACCTAGCTATTATGAAGGAAATTTTGTATTGACAACAGTTTTAGATAGCGAGGAGGCGCCTAGCCTGCTCTGCCTCTGCTAGCTTATTTCGGCTTCTTCCATCTCTTCTTTGGCTTGGGTGAAGAGCATCGATTGCTCTTTTAAGCTTCTTGAGGAACTCAGCTACATTCTCAAGGGCTGCTGCATGCTTTCTTTCAGCCTTTACTAATGCCACGAGGACACGAACAGTGGCGACTCCACGGCTTGTGTGTAATCCAGCATCATCAGGAATTTGCACCTTGTGTCTAATCCAGCATCATTAGGGAAGCTGGAACCTTGTGTGTAATCCAGCCTCATTTTGGAAACATGATCTCGAGGTTGACCATACTTCCCTCCTCGCGAGGAACTGCATCGACATGAAGTTACTTCTTTTTAGATCAATACTGAGCAACCTAGATCCATTTAGTAGAAGCGGATAAGCAGAACTCGGAGAAGTGAATTCAAAGGAAAAAAATATAAAACAGACTACAAGGTGAGAACACCACTTCCTACATCAAGCTAAAAGCGAAAGCATTAGGGCGATTAAGACTCTTCTTATTACATCGAAGAACACTACGCAAGAGAAACAAAACTACAACATATACACATCGAAGAACACGAGGCTACGAAAGTAATTGAAAGGGTGTTACTTACCAAAGCTCGTTTTACAGGTTTGGTGCAGCTCCTCTTTAACTTGCCACGCTCCTTGAAGATGTCCCGAATATCCGTGTTTGGTCTTCATTGCTCCTCTGCATGTTCGCACTCGTGGTTTAAAATCTCAACATGGCAGAAAAATATACTACTAGTAATACTCGCGCATCTTGTGGGCAACATTAAAACACTAAATCTTCCATGTTAGAGCATCTCCAACAGAATGCATAGCGGCGCTTTAAAAAAGCGTTCTGATCTTGAGATCGAGAAGTAGATAGAGTAGAGGATAGTTCTCAGCATAGATAGATAAAAAGATAATTCAACTTCTCCTCGTCGTCCGACTCCTCCTCGGTGATGTCCTCCTCCGGCGTCATTGTAGGCGTGAAGATACCAATCGTCGTCAGTTCGAGCGGCGCTGCTCCTAGCCTCATGTTGAATTGGCGTCCGCTTTCCGCCTACGCTTGTCCTCGCGATAGGCGGCTCGCTCCGCCCTCCTTTCCGCGTAGAACTTCGCTCGTTGATGATGTCCTGTGGGAAGTGTTGGCGCCATAGCGCCATGGCTTCTCGTCCATCTCGGCGATGCGAGGCGGTGCTCCGCCTCCGGTTGTCGCGGCGATCTTCGTCGGTGCTAAGCCGCAGCGAGCGCGAGCTCCTGCGCCCGCTCCGCGTCGGCATGTTGGGAAGTTCAATGTTCTATGAGGCCACGGGCGCCACGCCCGCCCGTGTTGTACTGTGGCGGCCTCGTTAGCGGTGTCAAAATTGCGAGGCGGCGCATTGCGAACCGGATCTCGGCGGGAAGCGCGGAGAAGCGCGATGTGGATGCGCGGTATCCAAGTTTCGAGAACGGCGGCATGGTGGCCTTGGCGGCGAGGTGAAAATGAGCGAGGAGAGGCGGTGGCAAGGCGCGGGCGGTGGGAGGCGTTGGATTTTATAAAGCGTGCGGACGCGCGGCGCCAAAACTAAGCGCACGCCCGCCGCTTTTTCAGCGCGATCCTTTCCGGCGTCTCTGCTATCTCTACTCTCTTCTCTACTGTTATATTTATTTAATATTTAATATTTAATATTTATCTCTACTTCCTTTCTTGTCTACTTTTTTCTCTATACTTTTTTTTCTTGCAATATAGGCCGTCGATTTATATCGACAAATAGGAAGAAACAAATGGAATTTTGCAAAAAGATACCCATACCCCTCTCGGATTTACAAATAAGGCCTTCCCTCGTTCATCCTTTTCTCCCACAAGATAAACTACTCATACAAATGCATCTTGATCGTTCAACACATGGGCATCTTGCTAGTTCTAAAACCTTTCCATCATTTGCCACACTCTGGTTGCGGATGAAAAACCTACCAAGCACAGTAGCGATCTGGGGCGGCACAAAATTACAAGCTGATATTCTGTTGGACAATGGGCTATAACCAATTACTTTTACGGGAACAATAGCACCCAGAAATTTGAAGGGTAGGTATGAACAAAATTGGAACTGCACATGTCTTGCTAAGTGATTCAATACACATTACCAATCGAGGAGGAGAGCGATGGGTGGCGGCCTCTGTGAGTCATAATTCGACAGCGAGTCGAGTTCATTGTCCTGACGGTGGTACTTCTGCTTGGCGTCGACTTACGGGAAGCAGATCCGAGACCGTGGAAGGCGATGCGGGGAAGAGGCTCCGTGTCTGGCGACGACGGTGGACCGGCTCGGTCTGGCGTCTGAGGTCGTCGATGAGGCGAATCTTGTTGTGGTGGGCGAGTGCGCCGATGTAAAGGGAGGAACACGAAGGCTGTGCCGTGGTGAAGTCTATTTTGCGGTGGGGATAGAAAATGGGAGTATTCAGGTGTACTACTCTGGGTGCCGGGGTGGGGTTGGCTGGGTAGGGTGAACCTGAAGTTACGAAAACAGCCCCCTACCAAGCGTCATCCGTAGGCCTGTTCGAAGGCTATGATGGTAACTTCCTCTGCTCGAATCAGGGTCGGCGGAGATTTTCCGCCGACCTCAAAATTTTGTGACCTTTGGACTCCCGTGTGGCGTGTTGAGTGATTCGGCTAAGCAACTAGCGAGTAGTAGTAGTAAACTCTGCATATTAGGTTTGACCAAAGTCAAACTTCCTAAAGTTTGACCAAGTTTATAGAAAAATATAAACATTTACCATAACAAATATGTATGATGTGAAAGTACATTCAATAATGAATCTAATGGTATTTATTTGTTATTGTATATGTTAATATTTTTTGTTATAAACTTTACGAGAGTTTACAAAACTTGACTTTGACCAATGCTAATCTGCGGACTTAAATAAAAGCGGAGGAGTACACATTTGTTTTCTTAGTTTGTAGTGAACTAATCATTTGTTGAAATTGTGAAATAAATATATTAGGCTATTGACTTGAATGTAATGGTCTATACAATTCAATAGTTACAATCATTGTGAATCCCAAGATGTATACAAGGTCTATAGTACTTCACAACATGCTCAAACTCACATAATCCCAGTCAAATGAGAATCTAAATGAATTTCATAGTTATTACTTTGTAGGATGCAACAAAAACAACCATAACTCTACATCAGCCATTATAGAAGCAACATTTTGACATATCCCAATGTGTGAATGAAACATGGAGAGAGAGCTTTTGAAGATGGAGCAGATAGGGCGGGAAAGATTGTATGTATGTGGGCGAGAGAGTAGGAGACAAACCTAATGAGGAGAGAGAGAGAGAGAGAGAGAGAGAGAGAGAAGAGAGAGAGAAGAAGTTAGGTCTGTGAGAAAGATGGAGACATGTAATATCATGAGATGCATGTGCATCCGGATTACATATCGTGGAAGGAGAAGAGACAACATGTTTGATGAGAGAGCTGGAAAAACATGGGCCGAGAGGGAAGGATCTCGTGGGTTGAGGATTGACAATTTTGTGCGGGGAGAGAGGATTGGTAATTTTGTGCAAGAGAGAGAGAGAGAGAGTGGGGGAGGAGTTAGTCAGCCGTCGTCACATCACCACTGCTTCCAAATGACCCCGCATTCTCTAGCGCGGTGTGGTCGCCGTGTTTGATCTGCTCGATGCCCTCTTTGAAGATTGAGGTGTTGTGCATGTTGGGGGTGCAAAGAAGCACAAGCGAGAGTGGTCGCCATATAACCTTGGATGGGGATGAATTGTGTGCTCGGGGGAGTGTGTGTGTGTGTGTGTGTGTGTGTGTTGTGCTGTGTGTGTGTGTGATATTGAGAGAAAAAAATCTAAGGAGAGAAATGTGTATTCACAAAGAGATTGTGCGGGCCTTGAGGTGGGCAGGGTCCGGGTGAGGGTGTCAAAACGTGCGCGTTGATGCATGTGTTGCATGCGACCGTCGAGAGACAGACGAATCGAGAGAGATGGTTGTTGTTTCGGATGCTCCTCTCTCTCTCTCTCTCTCTCTCTCTCTCTCTCTCTCTCTCACACACACAAGTAAACTAGAAGACCGTTCTCTCATGTATACACAGCGTATCGGCATCATCTATGTCTCACTCATGCATGATCATTTGCACATTCACACCTCTCTATGTCTTTATCACCACTTTACCGTCTCACATTGCCCTTCACAACACACATATGGACACATACACATTCTCTCTCAGTCACACACAAAATCAGTATTAAAAAAACTAAGGTAGCACCTAAAACACGAACTGGAGCTAAATTCAAATATATGGAAATATTGCAGCGTCAAGAACTTTCCCGGAAAAAAAGTTGAGTAATATTAGGATTGTTTTACACACACACAAAAGGTTGGTGGATGTCCTTGGCGACGACGGTGGCCTTACCGTTCGATCGAGCAGCGGCCCATGGTTCCGCAGCTTGCACAGGATTCCGTATCGTGGCTGTGGTACTAACTAATAAAAGCGCTGCCTAAGTCTAATGTTTACGTGTACTAATGCGGTTTTATTTTAAGTTTGACCAACCTTATATAAAACTAAAGTAAGCTCCCACGCGCACTCATCAATATGCCGCCGCCGCCGTTGCGCATGCGGCGCTGCCAGCTCCGACCAACAATTTCTCGCCCATCACGCCGTGTCGCCGCCATCCCTGTGCCATGAAGCGAAGGCTCGCCCCTCCGTCGTCTGCGGTCCCTCCTCGCGATGCCGCGGCGCTGCCAAACGCGAGCAGCTGGTGGAGCCACGTCTATTCACGCAGCGTCAAAAGGAGGACAAGCGCGTGCTCGGCCGCGCCGGCGAGGGAACTAAGCGTGTCATTATGCGTCTCCGCCAGCAGCGGAGGCGCGCATGGTGGCTGTCGCGGCGGAAGCGGTCGCAGCAGCGTTGAGCCCGCAAACCGGGTGCGGATCGGAATCTACCTTTGAGACCTTGAATGCCACGTGGATCCTGCAATCGAAGGAGCAATTTGGGTCGATCGACTCATGTGAGCCGTTTGATGCAACATGGATGGCTAGAAGGGCTTCTTCCACCTCTTACATCGTCTTCTTCCTTCGCTCCGTCGAACTTCTTTCCAAATCGGTGACCCAAATTATACTACTATTACAAGCGTATTAAGTACAGTAGGAACACGAAGATCTGACGGTAGTACCAACTGCAAGAAGAACAGTAGTAAGACATAGTACTAGTACTACTATGCGTACTAAAGAGTTCAAATAACGAGAAGAGCATACTAAACATAGTTCTGCTGGGGCCTCGGCTAACACACCCTTGAAAATAAACTAAGCAACTAGTCCGCTTGACCTTTGCGGTAGAACCAGCATGGCGGCGACACTGCCACCTACTCGGTCCGAGTCCACGTCCTCGACTTAGTCCTCGTCCCTCTTCCTCTTCCTCTTCGCGGCCTTCTTTGCTTGAACGGACCTTTGGGCTCGCTTCTTCATCCAACCCTTGTAGATATTTAAACAAAGGTAGGCATCCATTGCTGCGTACAAGATGTGATCTTCATCTAATGTCTTGACTCCCATGCATGATGAAACTTCGTGATGAGGTTTCTTGAGTTTAGCGTCTGAAGGATCAATCATGGCTGCTGCGAGGTCAGCATTGAAGGTTGAGAGGAGGACACGGGCTTTCATACGGAGATCGAAGGGCTGGCCTACAGAGACCTATCCGGCGCAAGACATCCTGTTGTTCTTAAAGCCTCTGATGTAATTTCACTCTTTTGTCCTTGAGGAAGTTCTTAAAATCCTGGCACTCAACGTCGGCATGGCATATGTGGTAGACCAAGCAAACATTATGTACACAAACCTGGATCACGGCGGGCTTCTTCCTCTCTTCGTCCTTTAGATCCTTCTCTCGTCCCAGGACTGTGGTGTACTCAACATCTAGCCCAGCGACCCACTCATCCGTTGAACTATTGAACATGCGTAGGAAGCGAGCAAGCCATGCTTTCACCGTCGCGGATCCACGTGTGTAGATGACGATGAACTGATTGCCGGTGATGGCTCTAACCTGGTACTCAGCGGAGACCATGGAGATTTGGGAGCCCATAGATTTTGGAGGAGGGTTAGGAGAAGTTGAACTGTTGTACCCATAAAAATGGGGCGAACTAATGTGGAAGGGCGGAGACATGGGAAGCGAACTGTTGTAAGGTAGAAGGCAGGGGACGAGTAGAGGCGTGCGAGCAGCGTGGGGTTGCTGGCTTGCCGGTGGATAAGCGGTTGCAAGCCCCAAAAGTTCTCGAGAACTATCGGGACCCACTAGATGTCATGTCTACTAGACCCATATCGTAGGTCGGCGGTATAGCTTCTGCACTGTTACATGCGCCATGCCGGCGCATGGATGTAACTTCACTTAATTCCGTCAACGTTGCGCCTCCCGACCTTCGCCTCCCTCGCGGTCGCGCCCTTTGAGACTTTGACCGGCTATAAATGAGCAATTTTTTGCCTACTCGCATGCATGATACTCCCTCGGTCCTTTTTACTCCCGTCAACCGTTTGCAAAGTGTTTGACCAAATTTATACTTTTTGAACACCACCTTATATTAATTAACCAGCCACACGGTACACTCATTCAATACAATATTCACCACACGGTGATGCGTTATTTACAAGAATACCATCTAATCTATTATCAAAGCTATACTTAGCGATTAAGTGTGCCACCTTATTGGCGAGCGGCTAATCTTTGACAATTGAAGATTGTTGATCAACCGAGATGCTCAACACTTTCATCTTGAGTCACGCATAGCAGACTGTCATAGTCCCCGATGCAAGAGATGCTACCACAAAAGCGCAATCAGTCTCTAAAATTACAGGATTATGAAGAAATACCTATGTAGAGACCGACAATGCAAGCCCTAAGCTCCGCTTCCTCCACGCTTTGACATGCATCAATGAAATCCATGACCAAATTTATACTAAAAATATCAATATCTACAATACTGATTATAATGAGTATAAGAACTACGTTTTATAATGAGTGTAAAAATATTGATTTGACATTGTGAATGTTGATACATTTTCTATAAGTCTGGTGAAAGTAGAGGTACATTGACTTGAGACAAAACTTAAATGCACAATCTGGACTAGTTCCTCCGTCGGTGTGTGCCATGTGCTATCTTGTCATCACAACAAGGTTAGCTATTAGAGTACCACTACCTCCCTTCTAGTTTAAAGGGCTCGATTCAAAATTTCACCTACTCTTAGCAAGATAGTAGGCGGTGGAATAGTTTTTGAAGTCTGCAAAAGTACTCAACTAGTGCTGTCGTTCTTCACAAAAAAATGTGTTTACCAATGCATGCATGAACACTACTTACTCTAACCCCCCTCTCTTCTTTAATTCTTTGCCACATCAGCATGTTTTCTAGTATTCCCATGTGCATGATACCAGCCAAGATACCACCATTATGGCCAGCCTTAATCATCGCATGCAATAATTTAGTGCACCTTGAAATATGAACATGTGTGGGGCGTGTATCCTTTTAATGACTTGAGACTATACCTAGCCCGGCATGCAAGATGACTTATTATACCGTTCCCCATACCTGCAGGAAGCCCGTTAGTCTCCAAATCTTTTCCTCTCCATGTGTGGAAACAATATGCTGCCAAACTCTCCTTCTCCCTCCGCGGTCCCACCATTCCACCCGTGTGAAAAAATCTGCATGCATGACTCTCCTCCCCCCACGCTCGTCCAATCCGTTGTGACCAGCAATATTTCCACCCCTTCGCTCCCCCGTAATTTATTCCAACAAATATACCCCGTAGTTGTTACTTAGCTGCAGGTGCATTGGGTCAGCGACATATGGTCCCAGCAGAGTTGGCCCACATGTCGGTGATGCAAGCTGAACCTGCGATTAATCGATGCAACTCAGTCCATATCTTACGTAGGTGTGCCATTGCTCGCTATAAATACTGCGCCTCCCACGAAATCGCTATCTCCTCCCCCTCACGTTCACATTCATTGCTATCTCCTCCCCTCCCTCTCACGTCGACCACCATGGATCGCCCCTCCCGAGCCCTAGGATCCCTTCGCTGCACCGCGTGGACGGTCACGCGTCACCGTTCCGTTCCTCGCCGCCATTAGTCGAGGAGGACGCGTCGGTGTTCCGCTCCTCGCCGCTACGCGATGCGTCGCCGTTCTGTTCCTCGCTGCCACTAGTCGAGGAGGACGCGTCGGCGTTCCGCTCCTCGCCGCGACGCGTCAAGGTGGACGCGTCTGCGTTCCCAATCTCGCTAACCAGCGTCGGAGGACGCGTCGGCTCCCGGCTTCTGAGGAAGCGCCCGCGCCGCTTCGCCGAGCCCCCAGCCTTGAGGAGCTTTGGAAAAAATGGATGTCTCTCGTGGGAGGCTTTGCCTCAGGCCAGCGCCAAAATAAGCGGAGAAAGAAGGCGAGAAGAAAGCGCGCGCAGAACAAGCTGCCGGGAGGCCTATGTCGCGTCCGAGAGATTGAGCAATTGGCTCTTTGGAAAAAGGCTCGTGCGAGGAGCGTGAGGGTGGCGGAGGGCGCCCGTGCGGCATACGAGTGGTCGGGCCCAGCGCCTCATCTACACTTGGCGATGCGTGGACGGGTGCGCTTCCGGCGGAGTACTGTTGGCGCGGATCACCACACGGTGAGATCGTGCTGCGCTGCCGACAAGCCGTAATCAGCACCTCGCGAGTTGCGAGGCGAGAAGAAGGCGTTGTGTTGGCGGCTGGGAAGCGGCCGCGCACCAGGGCACTCGTGGCGCGCCGCAAGCGCTCTGCGGCGCCGTGGCTTTTAGGAGGAGTGTAATTTTTGTTTAGTAAAGCGATCTCATTAGTTTTGGGGCGCAAATGATAAATCGAGCGTTCAGGAATTTTAGTGTCCTTAATTAAGTATGTAAAGGAAAGTTTGGAAACCTTGTGTATTAAATGCGCATTTTGCAAATGCGTGCATATAGCACAAACTTTACTATATACTATCGCACTACGTCTCTCTCGATATATGCTTGCGAGACTGTGCTACTCCTCCGTCTAGGTCAATAAGTCATCTTTGGTTGTGCACCATGACCAGAAGGAGGAAGACTTATACACCTAGGCAGAGGAGTACTACTATTACTTATATGCGTGCAAATGCGCGTTTAACGATATGATGCAGTTTTTGTAAAAATAGAAAAACGGCACTAGTCAAGCTTGTGAAATGATTCAATGCAAAACAAATGCAAAATGCTCGTTTGATTGTTTACTTTTAGCTTCCTTCTCTGTGGTTATTTCTACGTAGTACTTTATGCGGAGTATCTCACAGTTGGAAAGGCATGCAAATTCCCAAACTGCTTCCTACACCCTGTATCGAATTTTTTTGCCTAACAAGTTGTGCTGTGCAATTGGAATTCCAACTTGAGTACTACTACTAGTAGGAGTACCAGGGGCAAGTTCTTTTAGGCTTCTAGATTAGTAATTCCATAACTACTACCTCCGTCCTGGTTTATTGGTCCCCATTGTAATCTGTGTCAAATTTTGATCATAAATTTAACTAATGAAATGTTAGTGCATGTCACATGCACTACTCCATCCGTCTAGGTGAGTAAGTCATCTTAGGCTGTGCACCGTGACCAAGGAGGAGGAGAAAACGAGAAACTTTAATGTTTATTTGCTAATTAATAGTATTGCATGCAATGAAATAACCACTGCATGCCGTGTTTGATATCTCATGTCATTAAAAGCATGCACACTCTTTATCTCTTATTGGTTGATATGTCAAGAAACAAGAAACGAGGTAGAAGTTAATGCACCGCGCCTAAGTGTTTTGGGATTATTTGGTTTTCGTAAGATGACTTACACACCTAGATGGAGGGAGTAACATTTTATCAGTTAAATCTTTGGTCAAAATTTAGCACAAATTACAATGGTGAGGAATAAACCAAGACAGAGTAGTAGTTTAGAAGCCCAAATAAATGAGTGAGGCGCCTTATTGTTACTCTCCACTGTGACTAGTCTTGTGGGAAAAGCTGGGGAAGCCGCCAAAAGAACTGGCCCTAGTAGTAGTAGCTAGGGATCGAGTGTGCGAGATGAACCGGAGAAAGTAAATGCAGAGATGAAATGCAAAAAAAATGGAGGGATGTGATGGTTGCTTGTCCGTTTATTTTACAGGGCACTTATTCTTGAGTGGTTGGGTTTTGTGATATGGCGGCTTCTTGCCAGCGCCACAGCGAGGTGAGAGGTGAGACTCCGTGCAGCGCCGCCCTCTACACTTGTACTACATCGATCGTGGTTTATTAGTCCCCATTGAATTTGGTGAAGATTTAAGCTGACAAAATGTTAGTGCATGTCAACAAAAACTATATCGTTGGATTAGTATTTGAACTTAGTTTTGGATGATATAATTTTAGGTGACATGCATCAGTATTTATCATACTATATATAATGTTAGTTCAATTTTGGTCGTACTAATCTATAGTAGTAAGGTGCCCGTCGTTGCACGAAGAGTGAAATGCATTGATCGGGGAGTTGTTTATTTTGACAAAGGATGTGGGGTCATCTCATGTGTATGGTGTCGATAGGTTTCTTGGATATTATCTCATCTCTAGAGCTCACAAACATCCGGGTGAAATAGATAAAAAGGTATCTTTTGCAAACAAAAGTGTTCAACTGTTCAACCTGCATCCAAAACTTGTGAAGAAATATCACTAATTGTGCTTTGCAAGAAATGATCTTTAAGAATTAGTTTTTGAGTATCGATTGTTATACATGTTGGCTGCAGATGACATGGCACTTTGTTATAGTCAATAGTTGGCTATACTATTAAGTAATATTAACCATATCCTTATACAACTAGACGGAGGGATTAAATCAGGATGACTTGGAAGGGGGCAGAGGAGATGTAAGAAATGGTTCATCGTAAGTCTGTCACCAGTACTGTAGTAAAAATTCATACATGGAAGATTCTAGACTAAACCATAAAGGGATACACTTCTATTCATGCGCGAAACTCCAATAGAGCAAGATCCTGCATGGAAGTCTCCACATGCTTAGACAGCGGATTACATTGAGCGAAGACTAATGATCAACATTTAACTTGACAATGCGTATTTTTTAGAAGAACGGGGAGGCTCCTCCCCGGTTCCGTTATCAAATGAAACCCAAAGTGTCTTACATCGGCTCACTGAGAGGAGCAGTTCAAAGGAAGGACTGCGGCGAAAGCCACTCAAGTTTAGCGACAAGCTTACAGAATCAAAAGCGGCAAAGACACGGGCCATAAGCGCCCACACACACACTACATGTTTTCTAAGTGCACTTGATAATGCATATGTCCAGGTGAACCTCCTTGGAGTCCCCGTGCACGCGTTGGCGGTAAAGGATGCCATGGGTTTTCCAAGTCCACATTGGCGGGATAGTCCCAGCTCCCCAGAGTCCAAGTCCGTTCGATGAGGCGGTGTCGCCGCCCACACGACCGGAGGTAGTAACACTGAACACGCACCCGTACATCTGCCTCGTGTCGATGTCGGCGTCGGCGTCGCCACAGCGCACATTACAGAGGCAGGCGGCCTGCATGGGCCTCGCCGGTGCCCACGATCAAGAGGAAAGGCGCTGCCGTCCTCCTCCGAGACTAGCGGCGGTGATCCTCCAGCGACTCGGCATGGTGAACCGGTAGCATGTCTCATACTTGATGTTCTCCGCCAAGGGCCAGCGGTGACCCTTTGCGCATCCGTGGTGATGCACCATGTCCATGGCGAGCCACAAAATGGCATCGAGGCACTCATAGAAGTGGGCGAAGGGCTCCTTGGAGGCATCGACCAGGCCTTCCATGAAATGGGAGTGGCTGTAGGGGCGTTCGCCCGATTGAATATGAGCAAGTTACTACGAGATTTAATCCGAATAAGCACAAAATAAATCATGGCGGCTATAACAGAGATGAAACTAATCATGTGGACTAGCATAGTAGTAGGATCTGAGTAGAAACATGAATTCTACCACGATTTGAGCAGGAAGGACAGAAACACATACGCTGCAGCAGGAGTAGCACCGTTAGCGTTGAGGTTATCGCCCATGTCGTTGGGGAAGAGGTTGCGAGGTCGGGGAAGAAGTAAATCGTCGGTGAAGTCGTGGCTGCCGGCGATCGCGAGTCGTTCCCAAATTTCAACAGCGCCCCCGAATGGGCGCAGGAGGGGTGGCTGTAGGGGCGTTGCGGCCGCCCGAATGGAGCCTTGAGGAGTAGCACAAGAAGCGATAGATGGTGTCCTTACTAGTACTCCTAGTCTCTATCTATCTATATCTATATATATCTACTCTTATAGAAAACCGAGTTGGTGATGATGGTATGCCTGCCATCTTGTAATATAGGCAGTCCGATCTATATCGGCGGATAGAAAGCCAACTATAACAATTTTACAAAAGATACCGCACCTCTCTCCACATTTATAGATAAGGCCTTGCCTCGTTCATCCATATCTCCCACAACCTCGTGCTCCTCCTATGTCTCTATCTCTACTACTCTTCTTTGTTTTTATAACAAATCAAATAGTGTTGCCCCATCCCTTTGCATGCCCGGCTGAACCGCCTCCTCACCTCCATCATCACCAACTAAGTCTTTTATAGGAGTAGGGTAGAGAAAAACCGAGTTGGTGATGATGGTGTGCCGTGCAATGCGTGCATCTTGCTATTTTTTTGCATATAAGTCCAAACACCACGTGAACACGGTCTTTGAGCATGGTTCATAGTGGTTCCACGCTCGGGCATTGAAGTTTGTAACTATCTTAGATTAGAATATACTACTCCTCCGGTGCTAGTAGTAGAGTAGAGTCCTACTCTACTACTCTACTCAAGCAAGTTAGGGCATAATCTTGTAGTAGAGTCTTGTAGGGAGTACTAATCTTGTGATCACTCAAGCAAGTTATGCAGCATCGATATGACCCTCGCTCTTTGGTATGTGTCTCGTAAGTCAAGCGGCGTGTTGTAGTCATCATCACTGTCCACTTCCCAGCACATATTAAGCTTCTCCATCTTTGTCCGCATAATCTCGTCCAAGCTTCCATCCCTCTAAGGCACCTCCCCTCGTCCGAAACCGAAGCACCAACAATGGTAGAACCGAGCAGCGTCCACCAAAAGAGTGGCTGGAATTCGCTCCCCAAAGAGGTAATCAAGCTTATTGTTTCGCTTGTGGACAATATCAGTACCATGCCGCTCGCCGTGTGCTCGTCGGGGCTCTACCATTTACTCAAAGCCCTCAGGCCGGAGGTTTTTAAGCCAGCTCCTTGCTTGCTGATGCCGCCTGATCTTCAGAAACGGCATGTCACGCAGCATAACAATCGTGGGTGGCGAGCATCAACCCCTTCACTGCGATCCGATCCCGTCAGCCTCGGCTACATTAGCGGTATGTCTTGGGTGCGGCATGAACACGTCTTGGATGGTGCTGCGTCGGCGGTCGCGGCAGCTGGATGCTCGTGGAGGTCTACACCGGCGATTGATCCCCTTCCTTGATTAACTTTGCTTTGCTTTGGCACGCGGACCCGAATACTCGAAATCTTCGATAGCCAACATGATATCAAGTTTGATTTGCTCAAGGTTGTAATCTGCCAAGTGCCCACAAGATCTGTGAATTATAAAGATTTCAGGCTAATTGTGTTCTTCAACGCGGTCTCACCTATCTCGACAGTCAACTGCGGTAAGTGGATAAATCTGCCGTCCATCCGGGATCATACATCCTCCATGGTTCTCTGATGCCATTGAACACAAGGGCTTCATTTCTGCTGTCGACTCCTTCTATGGCTGGGCGTATTGCTGGCCTACTCGATCCTTCGCTACAAGCGGCTATTACTGCGGTATGTTACTTTCCTATGATATCATGATGGCTTGCTTATATTCATCAACATTTCTTGAAAAAATATTCATGCTCATAACATGCTGTTCTTAAGATTGAATAAATCAAGAACCCTTTTTATTTGACTCAACTTGATATGATGTTGTAGGCGCTTTGGTGTCCCTACCCTTCTAATCCCAGAACCTTCAAAAAAAGCGGCATGGCAGTTGTAGGTGGTTCTGGCTCGATCGAACGACGGCGAAAGATTGATGATCGTTCGCGCGTGCGGACGTGTTTTTAGCGGAATACAATCACGATCCTTGCAAGGTCTTTGAGCAGGATCCAGCTTCTCTGGGCCTTGAGGAATTTTTGGTGGAGGCTGGTAAGTAACCTTGGTACCGCTCTCTGTTTGTCGGACTGAATTATCGATTAACGAGGAGATAACCGGCGGCAAGGATCATGATGGTAGCGGTTTTCGTTCATCGAGCAAAACTGTGTGTACTGGCGTACCATCGTCTCTGCATGCACCATACCCTAATATGTGCCGCCATGCTCGCAGCCCAAAGTAGGAGAGAGGGTGCAAGTGTCGGACTTCGACCTCTTTGGCTGGAGTTTCCCCGTCGGGCACCCATCTGGTTCAAGCCGTCGACCAATCTCCACGACAATAAATAGTAACGTCTAATTGAGCAGTTAGTTAGATCGTACACTTGGTGTAGTAGGATCTTTATTTAGTTTGATGCATACACTTGTTCTTTTTGGTAGCCCTTTTGTAATGATGGCTGATGTTTGGTTTGGAAGAAGCTGCGTCTTCACTCTTACGCCTGCTTACTATACATTTCACCCCAGCCCTGGTTGTTGCTGCTGCTGTTTTCAATGTACAATAAGTAGTATATTTAAATACATTGGTTGAATAAATGTGTTGTTAGAATGACAAACACAATGTTTTGGAATTCGTTGCAGTTCGATCCTTTAGTTCCCGTACCGTCACGTAGCACATACTATTTTTAAATGCAGAACACATTTTCCACTTGTTGATAACATGCAGCCCTTGATGAAGGCCCAATAGAAGCCCATAATTAGCTGGAAGGAGGCTCTCACATGAATCCGGCCCGGTACATGCTCATGGTCCCTAAACATAAATAAGTAAATAAATAAATAAAGCTAAATGCTCATGCACGGTTCTTTGGGAAAATAGGTAGCCCAGTATTTCTTTTGAAGAATACCCACGCTAGGCCTATTTGTTTTCTCCGGATTCTTGGGCCACAAATCTTTCAAGATGAGGAGGGATGCATTCCGTCCTGGCCAAAAGTATGGTCAATGTCATTAAAGTAATATCAAAGGGGTTGAAAATTCCAAAAATTTATAGCAAATGGGATATTAGTTTTTTTTGTTTTTGTTCTTGATGATATCTTATCGTATTTCATTGGATTTAACATGACATAGTACTAATTTATTTTTAAATTTGTTTTAGTATGGCTATTAATTTTTGGATTAAGAATATTTCGTTCCCCAACAAAAATTGCAATTTTCAAAATTTCCCACATATTTAGTTAATTTTTTGACCACAGTCTTGACGAGAAAATGGCCAACAATTCTAAAAATAGAAAGCGGGCTGCAATAAATTCCATATGAATTAGAAAATGAGTAAAAATATAAAATAATAGCAAATGGGTTGTACACACCACAGATTTGAGGCTGACTTGTTTACATAAGGCTTTGTGAGTGAACACATGATTGAGCAGCGATTCTTGTTGGATGTCCATCCAGCGGCCGACGTCTTCTTCAATCTCGATCTTCTGCTCCATCCGCCTAAACTAGCGCCCGGCCAGGACTGCTGCTCCCTCCTCTTGTGGCCATTTGTGATGCAGCGTGGCTTCCCAGCCCACCTACTCCCCGCTGGCACTGGCATGCGCAATCAACTACCTCCTTATTACATAAAAAATGATTCCTCCCACGACATCTGGGCGCACGGTTGGGAGGCTGACTGTGGGCGTACTATGTTGGCCAGCGTCTGTGAGGCTTGTCAACTTAGTCAACAAGCGATTCTAGCAGCGATGGCTGTTGGATTTGAATCGATCGGTCCTCTGCTTCTTCAATCGCTGCTCTTCTTGCACCAGCCGCCCAAACCAGTGCCGGTGAGACCCTTTGCTCCTGCCTCCGGTGGCGGCTGTGCTGCCATTGAGGCCTCATCGCCCTACTACTCCCCGCTAGCTAGGCCTGCTGGCGGCAGCCTCACACGCGGCCGAACCGGTGAACCCTCGTACTCCTCTCCGCATGGGCATCCACTGCCGCGTCTGCCCCGGCTCCGCATCGTCCCCTTCCTAGGCCTTGCTGCTGTCCACCGCCTTGGTGCTCTCGGTGCGGCGTGGTCAATGTGGTCAACGACATTCCATCGGAAGAAATCTTGTCGTGGAGAGGCTGACAAGCTGGGTCCTGACCACAACCCAGTTTTTGTGATTTGCCAAGTAAGTTGCTTTGTCGGGCTTGTTGGGCTGCAAATATTTCAAGACAAGGAGAGCTTTCATTAATTTGGTGAGAAAATGGCCCATCAGTAATGAGAAATGGGTTGTACATTTTTAAAACACATCAAACCGGCAATTAGTTTCAAATATCTTTTTTTTCATTTCAAGATTTTAAATTACATTAATTTTTATGCATGGAGAATTTGTTGAATTTTATATTGATATACATTTATTTTTAAAATCAGTTTGAATGTGAGTCGAAATTTGGGATTAAAACAGTTCGGACCTTTTGAAATATGCAAAATTCGTATAATTTTTTAACCGTGGCCACAATATGGGTTGTAATGCTAACAGAAAGAATATGTGGTCCAAACAAAACCTTAAGAATTAGCAAATGGGCTGTAAATAATTAGAAATAATGACAGATGGGTTGTATGCTGTTTTCCACAGATTTGAGGCTTTCCTAAAAAAGGTTGGCCTTTAAGCGTTATTTGTTGGATGGCCATCCAGCGACCGTCGTGCTTCTTCAATCTCTGCTCTTCCTACTCCAGCCACTCAAACAAGCGCCGGGGGGACTGCCTGCTTCCTCCTCCTCGCGGCCGGCTCTGACAGCTCGGACCCACCAGCTATGTCTTCACACGCAAGGAAGTGCCTCCTTATTACGCACAAAAAAAATGAATACTCCCCCTGTTAGCTGGGACCCAGTATAGTGGCAGGCTGACTTGTGGGCCTACTAAGTTAGCGGGGATGGAGGGCTTTGTCAACTTAGTCAATATGCTGCGATTCTAGCTCCGGTGACCGTGCGATGTCAATCCAGCGGCCGTAGTGCTTCTTCAACCTCTGGTCTTCTTGCTCCGGCCGCCCAAACCAGCGTCGGTCGTGCCTCGTGCTCCTGCCTCCCGTGGCCGGCTGCGATCTGGCGGAGGCCTCACCGCCCCTACTACTCCCAGCGCTGGCCAGGCCATCCCTCTACTCACCCACCCCTGTTATTCTGCGGGGCGGCGGCCTCACACATGGCGAACCGGTGAACCCTCGTACTCCTCTCTGGCGTGGGCATCCCTGCGCGTCTTCCCGGCTCTGCGTCGTCCCTTCATAGGCCTCATGGCGTCCATCATACTGGTACTCTTGGCGCGGCGTGGTCAGCGTGGTCAAGGCGGCTTCCATCGGGCGTGGGTATGCGTGGAGAAGGCTGGCTGGGTCCTGACGCGACAAGAAGTGCCTCCTTATTACGTGCAAAATAATTATTCGTCCACGGCGGTGAGGGACCCACGGACGAACCACCGTATTTCACGAAAAAATGTTTCCCCTTGATTGCTGGGACCCACCAGCTACACCTTCTACGCAAGGAAGTGCGACCGGGCAAAAAAAAAACAAAGCGATTCACCCCACATTGCTGGGACCCACCAGCTACATCTTCGCCATAAGGAAGTGCGTCAGGGCAAATGATTAGCCCCCATTGCTGGGACCCACCAGCTACATCTTCATACGCATAAGGAAGTGCGTCAAGGCAAAAAAAAGCGATTCGCCCCACATTGCTGGGACCCAGCGATAACCCACAAGTATATGGGATCAATTGTAGCCTCTTTCGATAAGTAAGAGTGTCGAGACAACGAGGAGCTAAAGGTAGAACAAATATTCCCTCAAGTTCTATCTACCACCGATACAACTCTATACTGCGCTTGGCTTAACTACCTAGAACAAGTATGAAACTAGAAGTACTTTGTAGGTGTGTGAGGATAGGTTTGCAAGAAAGTAAAAAGCGAGTAAATAAAAGCTAAGGGATGTTTAGATAAAAACAGAACTAAATTAGTAAAGAGCTTGTTGTCACGAGAAAGTTATTTGTCCCTAGGCAATCGATA
Organism: Aegilops longissima; assembly: GCA_021605205.1. Lineage (NCBI taxonomy): Eukaryota > Viridiplantae > Streptophyta > Magnoliopsida > Poales > Poaceae > Aegilops > Aegilops longissima. The sequence goes on from JAHIAM010000334.1 coordinate 36,959, forward strand.
ACTAGACCGGTAATCATTATTGCAATTTTATTTGAGGAGAGGCATAAGCCAACATACTTTCTCTACTTGGATCATATGCACTTATGATTGGAACTCTAGCAAGCATCCACAACTACTAAAGATTCATTAAGGTAAAACCCAACCATAGCATTAAAGTATCAAGTCCCCTTTATCCCATCATAAACAACCTACTTACTAAAGTGCGTGCTTACATCACTCCGCCACCCACCATAAGCAAATCATGAACATATTAAAAACCCTACAGCGGGAATCCCTCACGCTTGCGCGACACGGAGAGCACCATAGGACAACACCAATAATAAAACATGCAATTCAGACCAATCATAGCAACTCATCAGTCACCGATAGGACAACGAAAATCTACTCAGACATCATAGGATGGCAACACATCAACGAAAAATAATATGAAGCATAAAGCACCATGTTCAAGTAGAGGGTACAGCGGGTTGCGGGAGAGTGGACGCTGTAGATAGAGGGGAAGGTGATGGAGATGTTGGTGAAGATGATGGTGGTGTTGGTGAAGATCGCGGTGATGATGATGGCCCCGGCTGGCGCTCGGCGCCACGGAAGCAAGGAGGAGAGGCCCCTTCTTCTTCTTCTTCCTTGACCTCCTCCGTAGATGGGAGAAGGGTTTCCCCTCTGGTCCTTGGCTCCCATGGCTTGGGAGGCGAGAGCCCCTCGAGATTGAATCTATCTCTGTTTACGCGTTACATTGTGGCTCTGTTTCACCGTTTCATGTATATATGGAGATCCGTAACTCCGATTGGCCTGAAACCTTCGCGTGATTTTTTCGAAAATTAGCTTTCTTGCGGCAAAGAAGGCGTCAACCTCCTTATAGGTGGGTCACGAGGTCAGAGGCACGCCCTAGGGGGCGCCCCTACCTCATGCCCACCTCGGACCTTTGGTTCGAGTTGATTTTTCCTCAGATTTTCCAAATATTTGAAAAGTATCTCCGTTCGTTTTATCCGTTTGGACTCTGTTTGATATGGATATTCTGCGAAACCAAAAACACATATGAGCGAGGCGGCCTTTGAGCCTTTGGACCAATATGTTAGTCCCAAAAATAGTATAAAAAGTTGCCAAAAAGTATATGAAAGTTGAATAATATTGGCATGGAATAATAAAAAATTATAGATATGACGGAGACGTATCAGCATCCCCAAGCTTAATTCCTGCTCGTCCTCGAGTAGGTAAATGATAAAAAAATAATTTTTGATGTGGAATGCTACCTAGCATAATCTTGATCATGTATCTAATCATGGCATGAATATTAAGACACGAGTGATTCAAAGCAATAATCTATCATTTGACATAAAAACAATAATACTTCAAGCACACCAGCCAAGCAATTATGTCTTATTGAAATAACATAGCGAAAGAAAGCTCATCCCTACAAAATCCTATAGTCTGGCTATGCTCCATTCACCACACAAAATGTTCACATCATGCACAACCCGATGACAAGCCAAGCAATTGTTTCATACTTTTGGCGTTCTCAAACCTTCTCAACTTTCACGCAATACATGGCGTGAGCCATGGGCATAGCACTATAGGTGGAATAGAATATGATGATGTGAGAAGACAAAAAAGAAAGTCTCACATCGGCGCAGCTAATTAACGGGCTATGGAGATGCCCATCAATTGATGTCAATGTAAGGAGTAGGGATTGCCATGCAGCGGATGGACTAGAGCTATAAGTATATAAGCTCAAAATGAAACTAAGTGGGTGTGCATCCAACTTGCTTGCTCATGAAGACCTAGGGCATTTGAGGAAGCCCATCGTTGGAATATACAAGCCAAGTTCTATAATGAAAATTCCCACTAGTATATGAAAGTGATAACTCAAGAGACTCTCTATATGAAGAACATGGTGCTACTTTGAAGCACAAGTGTGATAAAAGGATAGTAACATTGCCCCTTTTTCTTTTCTCTCTTTTTTGCGGGCTTCTTTGGCCCCATTTTTTTATTTAGGCTTCTTTGGCCTCTCTTTTTTTTGATGGGGCAATGCTCTAATAATGATGATCATCACACTTTTATTTACTTACAACTCGATATTACAACTTGATACTAGAACAAAGATATGACTCTATATGAATGCCTCGGTGATGTACGGGATGTGCAACAATGTAGCGTAGCAATGACATCAAAAACAGACAAGCCATGAAAACATCATGCTAGCTATATTACGATCATGAAAATAAATCGACAATAAATGCTCAAGTCATGTATATGATGATGATGGAAGTTGCATGGCAATATATCTCGGAATGGCTATGGAAATGCCATGATAGGTAGGTATGGTGGCTGTTTTGAGGAAGATATAATGAGGCTTATGTGTGAGGCGTATCGTATCACGGGGTTTGGATGCACCGTGAAGTTTGCACCAACTCTCTAGGTGAGAAAGGGCAATGCTGCGATACCGAAGAGGCTAGCAATGATGGAAGGGTGAGAGTGCGTATAATCCATAGACTCAACATTAGTCATAAAGAACTCACATACTTATTGCAAAAATCTATTAGTCATCAAAACAAAGTACTACACGCATGCTCCTAGGGGGATAGATTGGTAGAAAAAGACCATTTCTCGTCCCCGACCGCCACTCATAAGGAAGACAATCAATAAACACCTCATGCTCCGACTTCGTTACATAACGGTTCACCATACGTGCATGCTACGGGACTTGCAAACTTCAACACAAGTATTTCTCAATTTCACAATTACTCAACTAGAACGACTCTAATATCACCACCTTTATATCGCAAAACTATTGCAAGGAATCAAACACATCATATTCAGCGATCTACAAGTTTTATGTAGGGTTTTATGACTAACCATGTGAATGACTAGTTCTGTCATCTCTCTAAATAGATATAAGTGAAGCAAGAGAGTTTAATTCTTTCTACAAAAGATATACTTGCGCTCTAACAAATATAAGTGAGGCAAAAAGAATTCTACAAATGGCAGTTGTCTATGTAAATAGAAACAGGCAATCAAACTTCAAATGATATAAGTGAAGCACATGAAGCATTCTATAAAGCCATACTCAAAAGATATAAGTGAAGTGCATAGAGCATTCTATAAAGCCATACTCAAAAGATATAAGTGAAGTGCATAGAGCATTCTATAAATCAACCAAGGACCATCTCATACCAGCATGCTGCATAAAGAAAAATGAAAACTCAAGCAAATACGCTTCAAGATTGCACATATCGCATGAGCAAGCGAATCCGAAAACATACGATACTTGTTGAAGAAACAGGGATGCCTTCCCAGCATCCCCAAGCTTAAAGCAACAGTCTCCTTGAATATTACTTGGGGTGCCTCGGGAATCACCAAGCTTGAGCTCTTGCCTCTCTTCCTTCTTCTCACATGAAACCTTCTCAATCATCGAACACTTCATACACACAAAACTTCAACAGAAAACTTCGGTAAGATCCATTAGTATAATAAAGCAAATCACCACTCTAAGTACTGTTGCAAACCAATTCATATTTTGTTTTTGCATTGTGTCTACTGTAGTATAACTTTTTCATGGCTTAATCCACTGATATAAATTGATAGTTTCATCAAAACAAGCAAACTATGCATCAAAAACAGAACCTGTCTAAAACAGAACAGTCTGTAGAAATCTGAACATTCACCATACTTATGATACTTGAAAAATTCTTCCAAAATTATGAAAAATAAAAAATTTGTACAGCAAGACAGTGCAAAAATAATCAGAACCATTTGACATTCCAGCAAGAAATTAAAAATCGCACACTACAGCCAAAGTTTCTGTCCTGCACCGCACAAACCAACAAGCATTGTAAACATCCTAAAGGCAAACCTTGGCACATTATTTTTATAATATAATGGAATTGTACAAGGGGATACTTATTTTTGTTGAAAAGTTTCTGTAATCAAGATTCACAAAGTTGCCGTGAGCATGAACAAAGTTCAAGGAGCTCTCCCACTTCAACAATGCTTGTCTTTCTCACTTTCGCTTTCCTTTTTGAAAAAGTTTCAGGTTCCCCTCTTTATTTTTGTTGTTTTTAAACTATATGAAAGCACTCAACATAAATAAATGACTCTCTAAAACTTCCGGGTTGTCTCCCTGGCAGCGCTTTCTTTAAAGGCATTAAGCTAGGCATATTGTGCTCAAGTAATGAATCCACCCGGATCCCAAGGTATATCAAAGCCAATTTTAATTAGCAATGATTTAGAATTTAATAGTGAGCACAAAGCAACATATATCAAGCAATGAAGAAGTCTAACTCTTCCTATGCATCGGCATGTCATAAAAGAACAATTCATGCACACCTAGTAAAGGCCAATGCATAATATAAACAGTTTCTTGCAATTTTATCATGTTGGAAACATAGAGAGGTGGAGATATAGTTCCTCTCTCATAATAATTGCAAGTAGGAGCAGAAAGCACATGCATATTATATCTATCAAAATCATCATGTGCAGCGGTAAAGGCAACCCATCAATATAATCCTTAATAAGAGCAAACTTCTCCGATATAGTATATTAGGAGAATTCAGAAAGATAATAGGACTATCATGCGTGGGTGCAATAGAAAAAATTTCATGTTTAACATAAGGAACTATAGCAAGTTCATCTCCATAAGCATAATTGATATTGGCATCTTGGCCACAAGCATAGCAAGCATCATCAAAAAGGGATATTTCAAGAGAATCAACGGGGTCATAATAGTCATCATAGCAATCATCCTTCGGTAAGCATGAAGGGGAATTAAACAATGTATGAATTGAAGAGTTACTCTCATTAAAAGGTGGGCACGGGCGATCAATCCGCTCTTCCTTCTTTTGTTCTTCGCTCTCCTCATCATCTTTTTCATCCAGTGAGCTCACAGTTTCATCAATTTCTTCTTCCATAGCTTCCTGCAAAATATTAGTCTCTTCTTGGACAGCGGGGTAGGCCTCAATATATAGTTTAACATAGGCATTAGAAGCATAATTATCATAGAAATATTCAAGTATGGCAAAATTTTCAGATTTGTGAAAAGTAGCATCATACGTTTCAATCAAAGAAGCAATTTTATAAGCACCCTTAAAAGCAACAAATCTTCAATTTGTTGAATATCATAGTAACTATCAACACCTTTAGCATACGAATCGATTCCATTATCACTAAACTCACATTGATAGGGAAGGTGTTTCTTAGGGTTATCGAACAACAAGTAACATCATATATTTCACATAAATTCCAAGCATAGCATTGCAAGCGATGAATTTGACCCAATAGAATTATCCTTTTCAGATATTGATTATGCACATAACAAGCATGCTCATCTAAAGATTTGCCCTCAACTAAGCTAGTTGGGGTTTCAACCTGACACATAGGGATCGAAGATGATCCAAGTAAAAGCTTGAGTGTGATAGATTTTGGCGGTTCTTCAACCATTGGAGCAGTAGGTACAACTAATTTTTTGGTATTTTGCGTTTCCTACCTATAACTAAAGATGAAAACAACTAAGAACAACAAATAAAAATTACTTAGTGATAAAACAAACAAGCACACGAGAATATTCACTTACGCTATAACCAGCGGCGCGGAAAAAGGTCTTGATAACCCACAAGTATAGTGGATCAATTGTAGCCTCTTTAGATAAGTAAGAGTGTTGAACCCAATGAGGAGCTAAAGGTAGAACAAATATTCCCTCAAGTTCTATCGACCACCGATACAACTCTCATGCGCTTGCGTTCTCTTTACCTAGAACAAGTATGAAACTAGAAGTACTTTGTAGGTGTGTGGGATAGGTTTGCAAGAAAGTAAAGCGAGTAAATAAAAGCTAAGGGATGTTTAGATAAAACACAACTAAATTAGTAAAGAGCTTGTTGTCACGAGAATGTTATTTGTCCCTAGGCAATCGATAACTAGACCGGTAATCATTATTGCAATTTTATTTGAGGGAGAGGCATAAGCAAACATACTTTCTCTACTTGGATCATATGCACTTATGATTGGAACTCTAGCAAGCATCCATAACTACTAAAGATTCATTAAGGTAAAACCCAACCATAGCATTAATGTATCAAGTCCCTTTATCCCATCTGAAACAACCTACTTACTCAGATGCGTGTACATCACTCACGCCACCCACCATAAGCAAATCATGAACATATTACAAACCCTACAGCGGGAATCCCTCACGCTTGCAAACGGAGAGCACCATAGGACAACACGATAATAAAACATGCAATTCAAACCAATCATAGCAATTCATCAATCTTGATAGGACAACGAAAATCTACTCGGACATCATAGGATGGCAACACATCATCGGAAAATAATATGAAGCATAAAGCACCATGTTCAAGTAGAGGTACAGCGGGTTGCGGGAGAGTGGACCGCTGTAGATAGAGGGGAAGGTGATGGAGATGTTGGTGAAGATGGCGGTGGTGTTGGTGAAGGTCGCGGTGATGATGATGGCCCCCGGCAGCGCTCCGGCGCCACCGAAAGCAAGGGGGAGAGAGGCTCCCTTCTTCTTCTTCTTCCTTGACCTCCTCCCTAGATGGGAGAAGGGTTTCCCCTCAGGTCCTTGGATCCCATGGCTTGGGAGGGGCGAGAGCCCCTCCGATATTGGATCTATCTCTCTGTTTCTGTGTTCTATTGTGGCTCTGTTTCACCGTTTCGTGTATATATGGAGATCCGTAACTCCGATTGGCCTGAAACCTTCGCCGTGATTTTTTTCCCGAAAATATAGCTTTCTTGCGGCAAAAGAAGAGCGTAAACCGCCTTACAGGTGGGTCACGAGGGTCAGGGGCGCGCCCTAGGGGGGGCCTACCTCGTGCCCACCTCGGACACTAGTTGGCGTTGATTTTCCTCCAGATTTTCCAAATATTCGAAAAGTATCTCCGTCCGTTTTATCCCGTTTGGACTCCGTTTGATATGGATATTCTGTGAAACCAAAAACATACAGCAGAGCGAGGCGGCCTTGGCGGCTGGATCAATATGTTAGTCCCAAAAATAGTATAAAAAGTTGCCAAAAGTATATGAAAGTTGAATAATATTGGCATGGAACAATCAAAAAATATAGATCTGACGGAGGCGTATCACCCACCAACTACATCTTCGCGCATAAAGGAAGTCCGTCGGGCAAAAAATGATTCACCCTCATTTCTTTGGGACCCACCAGCTACATTTTATACGCAAGGAAGTGCACGGTCGGGACCCACCTGGTGAAGCGTCGTGGCGTTGTCATTCTGGTGTGACGTGTACATACATTACAGTGCGTTGTAGAAGCGGCGCGCGTGTAGTAGTAAAGCGCCGCGTAGCATGTACCGCGTCGTCTGGTGGCGAGTCTTTGGAAAGAAAATCTGACCGCGTCATTACATCTGGAAGGGTCTCGAGCGCCTACTCGCGCATATGTATGGCGGGGCTCGTGTACATGGCTGGGTCGGAGCGGAGAAACAGCGTCGTAAATCGTGTTCATGGGAAACAGCGGAATGCGTCGTGTTCATCCGGAGAGCAGCAGAGCAGCGTAGGAGCCAACCGGTAGGTCGGAGCGAAATGTGTGGTCGTGTTCGCCGGGAGGCTTGGGCGGAATGGCGATGAAGCGAGGCTGGCGTGCCGCTGCGGAGAAGCAGACCTCCTCACGTTGAGCGGGGTCTGTTGATCGGGAGGGCTGGCGTGCCGCAAAAGCGGAGAAATGGACCTCCTACGGCGGCGGGGTCTGTTGATCGGGAGGGTGTGGCGTCTTGCAAAGCAGACCGAAAGCGGACTTGTGTTGGGCCTTCTGGTCGAAGCAGGGTCCTGTTCGCCGGGAGGGTGTGGCGTGCCATAAGCAGGACTCCATGGGATCTGTTCATCTCCACCGTCGACCTCCTCCGGCCTCCACGGGCTACCGTCGACCTCCTCCAGCCTCCACGGGATCCTATTCTTCCGGCCTCCACCGCGCTTCTCCAAGCTCTTGTTCAACCACCCCTCCCTTTGTCTCTGATCATCCACCATCCACACCACGGGGTCTGTTCAACCACCCTCCACCATCTCTGTTCATCCAGCCCTCCACACCACAGGGTCATGTTCATCCGGAAAGCAGCGCCACCGCTCCTTGTTCATCAACCCCCTCCCCCGGCAACGCTCCTTTGTTCATCAATCGATCGGCTTGATTAGCGGCGATGGCGAAGAATCGCTCGATCGGGTTCGATTAACGACCATCGATCGATCGCTCGGGTTCGATGTAGCGTAGCCTATAGTGCAATCGCTCGGGTTGATTAGATCCCAATGCCTCGCTTTTACTGCAGCGTCGTGTCACGAGAAAGAAACATGCATCGCTTCGTCCCCGACCTCCCACTGTAACGGGAACTCCCGAAATTTTCCTCCCCTCGCTTCTACCACGGTTTTTCGTCATGGGCGGCCCAAAGAATGTCATGCAGCTGCGTCTCCGGCCGCCCGGACGAAAAGCCCATTTCTGTCATGATGTTTTGTCCTAGAAGTAGGATCCCACCACATCTATGATGATACCGGGTTTTGTCACAATTATCGTCATAGAAGTGTCATATGTATGACAGATTTTTTTTTTCGTTCGGCCCAAAGTGTCACGGATGTGTCTTTTTTTTGTAGTGTACATAACACTTCACCATTATTTGGGCCTAGAGGAAGGCATTGGGAAGTAATAAGTAGATGATGGGTTTCTAGAGTGTGAAGCTTAAACCCTAGTTTGTCGTTGCTTCGTGAGGGCTGATTTGGATCCATATGTTTCATGCTATGGTTAGGTTTACCTTAATACTTTTGTTGTAGTTGTGGATGCTTGCAATAGAGGTTAATCATAAGTGGGATGCTTGTTCAAGTAAGAACAGCACCCAAGCACCAGATCCACCCACATATCAAATTATCAAAGTACGAGCGAATCATATGAGCGTGATGAAAACTAACAGCGATATTCCCTTGTGTCCTCGGGGCGCTTTTCCTTATATAAGAGTTTGTCCAGGCTTGTCCTTTGCTACAAAAAGGATTGGGCCACCTTTTTGCACTTTATTTACTTTTGTTACTTGTTGCTCATTACAAATTATCTTATCACAAAACTATCATTACCACTTATTTGATACTTACGAGAGAATACCTTGCTGAAAACCGCTTATCATTTCATACGCTCCTCGTTGGGTCCGACACTCTTACTTATCAAAGGACTACGATAGATCCCCTATACTTGTGGGTCATCAAGACTCTTTTAAAGCGCCGTTGCGAGGGTGAAGTGCCTTTGGTAGGTGGAATTTGGTAAGGAAAAATTTATATAGTGTGCTGAAATTCTTGTCACTTGTTACTATGGAAAGTAATCCTCTGAGGGCTTGTTAGGGTATCTTCACCCGACCAGATGAAACAAGAATTTCTCCTCAACCTACTGAACCTACTGAAAATGAAATTATTCCCTTTGAAATTCCTTCGGGTATGTTAAAAAACTGCTGGATAATCCTTTTACAGGAGATGGAACAAAGCATCCGGATGAGCACCTAATATATGTGGATGAAGTTTGTGCATTATTTAAGCTTGGAGGTATACCCAATGATGTTGTTAAGAAGAAGGTCTTCCCTTTATCTTTGAAGGGAGACGCATCGACATGGTATAGGCTGAAGGAAATATGCCCTAGAGGCAATAATAAAGTTATTATTTATTTCCTTATTTCATGATAAATGTTTATTATTCATGCTAGAATTGTATTAACCGGAAACATGATGCATGTGTGAATACATAGACAAACATATAGTCACTAGTATGCCTCTACTTGACTAGCTCATTAATCAAAGATGGTTATGTTTCCTAACCATAGACATGTGTTGTTATTTGATTAATGGGATCACATCATTAGGAGAATGATGTGATTGACATGACCCATTCCGTTAGCCTAGCACTTGATCGTTTGGTATGTTGCTATTGCTTTCTTCATGACTTATACATGTTCCTGTAACTATGAGATTATGCAACTCCGTTTACGGAGGAACACTTTGGGTGCTACCAAGCGTCCTGGCATGGCTGGGTGATTATGAAGGAGTACTACGGTGTCTCCAAAGGTACATGTTGGGTTGGCGTATTTGAGATTAGGTTTTGTCACTCCGATTGTGGAGAGGTATCTCTGGGCCCTCTCGGTAATGCACATCACTATAAGCCTTGCAAGCAATGTAACTAATGAGTTAGTTACAGAATGATGCATTACGTAACGAGTAAAGAGACTTGCCGATGCGATATTGTACTAGGTATTGGATACTGACGATCGAATCTCGGGCAAATAACATACCGATGACAAAGGGAACAACGTATGTTGTTATGCGGTTTGACCGATAAAGATCTTAGTAGAATATGTAAGAGCCAATATGAGCATCCAGGTTCCGCTATTGGTTATTGACCAAGAATAGTTCTAGGTCATGTCTACATAGTTCTCGAACCCATAGGGTCCGCCGCAGCAAGGTTTCGATGTGAGTTATATTATGAGTTTATGAGTTTTGATGTACGAAGGAGTTGAGTCCCGGATGAGATCGGGGACATGACGAGTCTCGAAATGGTCGAGGCGTAAAGATCGATATATTGGGCGACTATATTCGGACATCGGAAGGTTCAGTGATTCGGGTATTTTTGAATGTGGTAGTTACGGGAGAAGCAATGGGCCTTGATGGGCTTTAGTGGGAAGAGGAGAAAGGGCCAAGGGCTGCTGCCCCCTAGTCGGGTGGACTAGGGAAAGAGGCGACCACCTTTCCTTCTCCTCCACTTCCTTCTCCCTTCCTCCCTCTTGGTGGACTCCTACTAGGACTTGGAGTCCTAGTAGGACTCCACATCTGGCGCACCAAGCCTTGGCGGCCTCCTCCTCCTCCATCCTTTATATCACAGGGGCGGGGGCACCCCATGACACACAAGTTGATCTCGGATCGTTCCTTAGCCGTGTCGGTGCCCCCTCCACCATAATCCACCTCGGTCATATCATCGCGGAGTTTAGGCGAAGCCTGCTGGTAGAGCATCATCATCGTCCTGCGCCATCGTCTTGTGGAACTCATCCGACACTTTGTTGGATCGAGTCGGGGATCGTCATCGAGCTGAGCGTGTGCTGAACTTCGGAGGTGCCGTGCGTTCGGTACTTGGATCGTCGGATCGTGAAGGCGTCGACTACATCAACGCGTTGTCATAGCGCTTCCGCTTCGGTCTCACGAGTGCGTGGACAATACTCTCCCCTCTCGTTGCTATGCCATCACCATGATCTTGCGTGTGCATAGGAAATTTTTGAAATTACTCGTTCCCCAGCAGTGGTATCGAGCCTGGTTTTATGCGTAGATGTCATATGCGAGTAGAACACGAGTGAGTTGTGGGCGATACAAGTCATCTTGCTTACCGACATGTCATACTTTGGTTGGCGGTATTGTGAGATGAAGCGGCCGGACTGACATTACAGCGTCGCGGCTTCGCGAGACTGGTTTCACCGCTCGAGCACTCGTTGCTTAAAGGTGGTGGCGGTGTCTGTCTCTCTCACTTTAGTTGAACCGAGTGTGGATTCGCCCGGTCCTTGCGAAGGTTAAAACAGCACTAACGGCGAACTATCGTTGTGGTTTTAATGCGTGGAAAGAAGCGGTTCTTGCTCAGCCCGTAGCAGCCACGTAAAATTTGCAACAACAAAGTAGAGGGCGTCTAACTTGTTTTTGCAGGGCATGTTGTGATGTGATATGGTCAAGGCGTGATGCTATATTTTATTGTATGAGATGATCATGTTTTGTAACGAAGTTATCGGCAAGCTGGCGAGGAGCCATATGGTTGTCGCTTTATTGTATGAAATGCAAGCGCCATGTAATTGCTTTACTTTATCACTAAGCGGTAGCGATATCGTAAAGCAATAGTTGGCGAGGCGACAATGATGCTACGATGGAGATCAAGGTGTCGCGCGCGGTGGCGATGGTGATCACGGCGATTAGCCGGAGATGGAATCACAAGCACAAGATGATGATGGCCATATCATATCACTTATATTGATTGCATGTGATGTTTATCCTTTATGCATCTTATCTTGCTTTGATTGCGGTAGCATTTTAAGATGATCTCTCACTAAAATTATCAAAAGTGTTCTCCACAGTATGCACCGTTGCGAAAGTTCTTCGTCTTTGAGACACCGCGTGATGATCGGGTGTGATAGGCTCTACGTTCAAATACAGCGGGTGCAAAACAGTTGCACAGCGGAATACTCAGGTTAAACTTGGCGAGCCTAGCATATCTGAGATATGGCCTCGGAACACGGAGACCGAAAGGTCGGCGTGAATCATATAGTAGATATGATCAACATAGTGATGTTCACCAATGAAACTACTCCATCTCACGTGATGATGGGACATGGTTTAGTTGATTTGGATCACGTGATCACTTAGAGGATTAGAGGATGTCTATCTAAGTGGGAGTTCTTAAGTAATATGATTAAATTGAACTTAAATTTATCATGAACTTAGTCTGGTAGTATTTTGCAAATTATATTTGTAGATCAATAGCTCGCGTTGTTGCTTCCTGTGTTTATTTTGATATGTTCCTAGAAAATTGTGTTGAAAGATGTTACTAGCAATGATGCGGATTGGATCCGTAATCTGAGGTTTATCCTCATTCTTGTACATAAAATTATGTCCTTGATGCACGCTAGGTGACAAACCTATTGCAGGAGCAGATGTAGGCGTTATGAGCGTTTGGCTAGCTCAATATGATGACTACTTGATAGTTTAGTGCACCATGCTTAATGGCTTAGAATCGGGACTTCAAAGGCGTTTTGAGCGTCATGGAGCATATGAGATGTTCGAGGAGTTGAAGTTAATATTTCAAGCAAATACGAGTTGAGAGATATGAAGTCTCCAACAAGTTCTATAGCTAAAAGATGGAGAGAATCGCTCAACTAGTGAGCATGTGCCCAGATTATGCGAGTACTACAATCGCTTGAATCGAGTGGGAGTTAATCTTCTAGATAAGATAGTGATTGACAAATTCTCTAGTCACCATCACCAAGTTAGTAGAACCGTGATGAACTATAATATGCAAGGGATGACAAAATAATTCCCAAGCTCTTCGTGATGCTGAAATCGTGAAGATAGAAATCAACAAAAACATCAAGTGTTGATGGTTAAGAAGACCACTAGTTTCAAGAAAGGGCAAATGGAAGAAGGGAACTTCAAGAAGAGCGGCAAGCAAGTTGCTGCTCAAGTGAAGAAGCCCAAGTCTGGACCTAAGCCTGAGACTAAGTGCTTCTACTGCAAAGGGACTGGTCACTAGAAGCGGAACTACCCCAAGTGATTGGCGGATAAGAAGGATGGCAAAGTGAACATAAGTATATTTGATATACATCTTATTGATCGTGCTTTACTAGTGTTTATAGCAACCCCTCGGTATTTGATACTAGTTAGGTTGCTAATATTAGTAACTTCGAAGCAGGAGTTGCAGAATAAGCAGAGACTAGTTAAGGGTGAAGTGACGATGTGTGTTGGAAGTGGTTCCAAGATTGATATGATCATCATCGCACACTCCTATAATTTCGGGATTAGTGTTGAACCTAAATAAGTGTTATTTGGTGTTTGCGTTCATCATGAATATGATTTGATCATGTTTATTATGTCTGATTATTCATTTAAGTAAGAGAATAAATTGTTGTTACTGTTTACATGAATAAAACCTTATATGGTTACACACCCAATGAAAATAGTTTGTTGGATCTCGATCGTAGTGATACACATAATCATAATATTGAAACCAAAAGGTGCAAAGTTAATAATGATAGTGCAACTTTTTGTGCTTTGCCATTTAGGTCATATTGGTGTAAAGCGCATGAAGAAACTCCATCTTGATGGGCTTTTGGAATCACTTGATTATGAATCAGTTGATGCTTGCGACGATGCCTCATGGGAAAGATGACTAAGACTCCGTTCTTGAACAATGGAGCAAACAACAGATTTGTTGGAAATCATACATCTTGATGTATGTGGTCCGATGAATATTGAGGCTCATGACGGTATCATTATTCTCGAACTTCACGAGATGATTTGAGCAGATATGAGTATATCTACTTGATGAAACATAAGTGCGAAACATTTGAAAAGTTCAAAGAATTTCAGAGTGAAGTGAAAAATCATCGTAACAAGAAAATAAAAGTTTCTCGATCGATCGTGAGAAGAGTATTTGAGTTCTGAGTTTGGTCTTCAATTAAAACAAAGTGGAATAGTTTCACAACTCACGCCACAGAACACCACAATGTAATGGTGTGTGCGAACATCGTGTCGTACTTTACTAGATATGGTGCGATCTATGATGTCTCTTATCGGTTTACCACTATCGTTTTGGGGTTATGCATTAGAGACAGCTGCATTCACGTTTAAATAGGGCACCATCTAAATCGTTGAGGCGACACCGTATGAACTATGGTTTAGCAGTAAACCTAAGCTGTCGTTTCTTAAAGTTTGGAGTTGCGATGCTTATATGAAAAGGTTTTCAACCTGATAAGCTCGAACCAAATCGAGAGAAGTCGTCTTCATAGAATACCCAAAGGAAACTGTTGGGTACACCTTCTATCACAGATCTAAAGGCAAAACATTCGATTGCTAAGATGGATCCTTTCTAGAGAAGAAGTTTCTCTCGAAAGAAGTGAGTGAGAGGAAAGTAGAACTTGATGAGGTAATTGTACCTTCTCCCTTATTGGAAAGTAGTTCATCACGAAATCAGTTCGATGATTCCTACACCAATTAGTGAGGAAGTTAATGATGATGATCATGAAACTTCAGATCAAGTTGCTACCAAACCTCGTAGGTCTTCGAGTAAGATCCTCACCCGAGTGGTGCGGTAATCCTATTCTAGAAGTCATGTTACTAGACCATGATGAACCTACGAACTATGAGGAAGCGATGATGAGCCAGATTCACGAAATGGCTTGAGGCCATAAAATCGAGATAGGATCCATATATAAGAACAAAGTGGGGACTTTGGTTGACCTGCTCGATGATCAGCAAGTCAAGTTAAATAAATGGATCTTCAAAGAGAAGGCGGACAACGATAGTAGTGTTACTATCTACAAAGCTCGACTTGTTGCAAAAGGTTTTCGACAAGTTCAAGGTGTTGACTACAATGAGATTTTCTCAACTCTAGCGTTGCTTAAGTCTGTCCGAATCATGTTAGCAATTACCACATTTTATGAAATCGGCAAATGGATGTCAAAACAACATTCTTTAATGGATTTATTAAAGAAGAGTTGTATCTGATGCAACAGAAGGTTTTGTCAATCCTAAAGGAGCTAACAAAATGTGCAAGCTCAGCGATCCATCTATGGACTGGTGCAAGCATCTCGAGTTGGAATACTGCGCTTTGATAAGTTGATCAAAGCATATAGTTTTATCTGAGACTTGCGGTGAAGCCTGTATTTACAATAAAGTGAGTGGGAGCACTACGCTTTTTGATAAATATATGTGAGTAACATATTGTTGATCGAAATGATGTATAATTTTTACGGAAAGCATAAAGGAGTATTTGAAAGAGTTCTTTAAAGAAAGACCTCGGTAAAGCTACTTACATATTGAGCATCGGGATCTATTGAGATAGATCAAGGCGGCGATAAGTTTTTCAATAAGTACATACCTTGTCAAAGATTTTGAAGTAGTTCAAAATGGAACAGTCAAAGAAAAGTTCTTGCCTGTGTAGCAAAGGTGTGAAATTGAGTAAGACTCAAAGCCCGACCACGGCAGAAAATAGAAAAGAGAATCAAAGTCATTCCCTATGCCTCAGTCATAGGTTCTATAAAGTATGCTATGCTATGTACCAGACCTATTGTATACCTTGCTCTGAATTTGGCAAGGGAGTACAATAGTGATCTAGGAGTAGATCACTGGACATTGGTCAAGAACATCCTTAGTGAGGACTAAAATATTTCTCGATTATGGAGGTGATAAAAGAGCCCGTCGTAAAGAGTTACATCGATGCAAGCTTTTACTTGATCCGGATGACTCTAAGACTCAATCTGGATACATATTGAAAGTGGGAGCAATTAGCTAGAGTAGCTCCGTGCAGAGCATTGTAGACATAGAATATTTGCAAAATACATACGGCTCTGAATGTGACAGACCCGTTGACTAAGCTTCTCTCACGAGCAAAACATGATCATATACCTTAGTACTCTTTGGGTGTTAATCACATAGCGATGTGAACTAGATTATTGACTCTAGTAAACCCTTTGGGTGTTGGTCACATGACGATGTGAACTATGGGTGTTAATCACATACAGATGTGAATATTAGTGTTGAATCACATGATGATGTGAACTAGATTATTGACTCTAGTGCAAGTGGGAGACTGAAGGAAATATGCCCTAGAGGCAATAATAAAGTTATTATTTATTTCCTTATTTCATGATAAATGTTTATTATTCATGCTAGAATTGTATTAACAGGAGCACGATGCATGTGTGAATACATAGACAAACATATAGTCACTAGTATGCCTCTACTTGACTAGCTCATTAATCAAAGATGGTTATGTTTCCTAACCATAGACATGTGTTGTTATTTGATTAATGGGATCACATCATTAGGAGAATGATGTGATTGACATGACCCATTCCGTTAGCCTAGCACTTGATCGTTTAGTATGTTGCTATTGCTTTCTTCATGACTTAAACATGTTCTGTAACTATGAGATTATGCAACTCCGTTTACGGAGAACACTTTGGGTGCTACCAAGCGTCACGGCGTAGCTGGGTGATTATAAAGAGTACTACAGGTGTCTCCAAAGGTACATGTTGGGTTGGCGTATTTGAGATTAGGTTTTGTCACTCCGATTGTCGGAGAGGTATCTCTGGGCCCTCTCGGTAATGCACATCACTATAAGCCTTGCAAGCAATGTAGCTAATGAGTTAGTTACGGAATGATGCATTACGTAGAGTAAAGAGACTTGCCCGATGTGAGATTGAACTAGGTATTGGATACCGAGCGATCGAATCTCGGGCAAATAACATACCGATGACAAAGGAACAACGTATGTTGTTATGCGGTTTGACCGATAAAGATCTGCGTAGAATATGTAGGAGCCAATATGAGCATCCAGGTTCGCTATTAGTTATTGACCAAGAATAGTTCTAGGTCATGTCTACATAGTTCTCGAACCGTAGGGTCCATGCGCCTAAGGTTTCGATGGCGGTTATATTATGAGTTTATGAGTTTTGATGTACGAAGGAGTTAGTCCGGATGAGATCGGGGACATGGCGAGAGTCTCGAAATGGTCGAGGCGTAAAGATCGATATATTGGGCGACTATATTCGGACATCGGAAAGGTTCAGTGATTGGGTATTTTGGTCTGCGGGTAGTTACGGGAGAAGCAATGGGCCTTGATGGGCTTTAGTGGGAAGAGGAGAAAGGGCCAAGGGGCTGCTGCCCCCCCTCTAGTCCGGTGGACTAGGGAAAGGGCAGCCACCTTTCCTTCTCCTCCACTTCCTTCTCCTTCCTCCCTCTTGGTGGACTCCTACTAGGACTTGGAGTCCTAGTAGGACTCCACATCTGGCGCACCAAGCCTTGGCTGGCCTCCTCCTCCTCCATCCTTTATATCTGACGGGGGCAGGGGCACCCATGACACACAAGTTGATCTGGATCATTCCTTAGCGTGTCTGGTGCCCCCTCCACCATATTCCACCTTGGTCATATCGTCGCGGAGTTTTGGCGAAGCCTGCGCGATAAGCATCATCATCGTCACTGCGCCGTCATCTTGTGGAACTCATCCCGACACTTTGCTGGATCGGTCCGGGGATCGTCATCGAGCTGAGCGTGTGCTGAACTCGGAGGTGCCGTGCGTTCGGTACTTGGATCGGTCGGATCGTGAAGCGTCGACTACATCAACAGCGTTGTCATAACGCTTTAAACTACGGTCTCACAGTGCGTGGACAATACTCTCCCTCTCGTTCCTATGCCATCACCATGATCTTGCGTGTGCGTAGGATTTTTTGAAATTACTCGTTCCCCAACATAGGCTATGTGATGATACGGGATCATGGAACTATAAGCGAATGAAATTGGAATTTCATCGAAGTATTATCCTATGCATCTTGTTCATCATGATCGCAATTATATATATAATTTTGGCCTCATGAAGGATAAAGCATCGCTCAAGCTTGGGGAGGCTTAAATAAATCATTATATTCATGCCCCAATCATGAGCTCTCAAGAGAAATAATTCTTCAAAAATTTATGCTAAACTTTACGAAAACAATGCATCATGCTCGATACTTCTTGTGCTGGCTGTTTTATGATGAAGACTATTGAATTCAAATGGAATTTATTGGATAGAATTAAACGCAACTCTGAAGATTGGGACCTCGACGAAGGTAAGGAGTCAGGTATGACACCTAAGTTTGATTGTGTTAAGTCTTTTATGGATACCGATGTTTTCCATAAATTTAGCACTAAATATGGACTTGACTCTGAAATAGTAGCTTCTTTCTATGAATCTTTTACTACTTATGTTGATCTCCCCAAGGAGAAGTGGTTTAAATATCATCCTCCCATAGAAGTAAAAGTAGCTGCACCTACTAAAGTTGAAGAAAAGACTATCACTTATAATGATCCTATTGTTCCTACTTCTTATGTTGAGAAACCACCTTTACTGTTAGAATAAAGGATCATGCTAAAGCTTCAAGCTGTGGTTAAGTAAAAGTAATATTAGAACTTATACACCTCTGAGCAAGTCAAAGTTGAACCTAATATTGCTATTGTTAAAGATCTCTTAGCTGATAATATTGATGGGCATGTTATTCATTTCTGCGGTGAAACTACTAGAATTGCTAAACCTTGTGCTAAAGATAAACATAGACACGTGGTAGGCGTATACATTATTTACTGTTAAAATAGGAGGTCATTGTTATCATGGCTTATGTTATATGGGTGCTAGTGCTAGTGCTATACCTATTGCCTTATCTGAAGAAATTAAGCATGAAATTGCACTTCTTGAGTTAGAAGATATTGATGTCACAATTAAGCTTGCCAATAGAGATACTATATCAGCAATGGGAATTGTTAGAGATGTTGAAGTCTTGTGTGGGAAAACTAAATATCCTGCTGATTTTCTTGTTCTTGGTTCCCCACAAGATAGTTTTTGTCCCATTATTTTTGGTAGACCCTTCTTGAACACCATTAATGCTAAGATAGACTGCGAAAAGAATGTTGTTACTATTGGTTTGGATGATATGATTCATGAGTTTAATTTCTCTAAATTTAGTAGACAACGCCGTGAAGAAGAATTGCCTAGTAAGGATGATATATTATTAATCTTGCTTCTATTGCCGTACCTCCTAGTGATCCTTTAGAACAATATTTGCTAGACCATGAAAATGATATGTTTATGAATGAAAGAAGGGATATAGATGAAGTGTTCTTTAAGCAGGGACCTATTCTGAAACACAATTTGCCTGTTGAAATCCTAGGGGATCCTCCTCCACCCAAGGGTGATCCCGTGTTTGAGCTTAAACCGTTGCCTGATAATCTTAAATATGCTTATCTTGATGAAAGAAGATATATCCTATTATTATTAGTGCTAACCTTTGAGCATGAAGAAGAGATTATTGAAAACTACGAAGAAGCACCGTCTTTGCTATTGGATATACTCTTGATGATCTTAAGGGCATTAGTCCCTCTATGTCAACATAAAATAAATGCGGAAGAAGATGCCAAACCAGTCCGTGATCATCAGCGAAGCTTAATCCTAAGATGAAAGAAGAGGTAAGAAAGAAATACTAAAGCTTACGGAGGCGGTATAATTTATCCCGTTCTTGATAGTCGATGGGTAAGTCCGTCCATTGTGTCCCTAAGGAGGCGGTATTCTGTTGTTCCTAATGATAAAGATGAATTGATTCATAAAAAATTATTACAGGTTATAGGATGGTAATTGATTTCCGTAAATTAAATAAAACAACTAAGAAAGATCATTACCCTTACCTTTTATCGATCAAATGCTAGAAAGACAATGCAAACATACACATTATTGCTTTCTAGATGGTTATTCTGGTTTCTCTCAAATACGTATCGACTAAAGATCAATCAAAGACTACTTTTACTTGCCCTTTTGGTACTTTTGCTTATAGATGTATGCCTTTTGGTTTATGTAATGCACATGCTACCTTTCAAAGATGCATGATGGCTATATACTCGACTTTTGTGAAAAGATTTGTGAGGTTTTCATGGGCGACTTTTCGTCTATGGATCTTCTTTTGATGATTGCTTGAGCAATCTTGATCGAGTTTTCAGAGATGTGAAGAAACTAATCTTGTCTTGAATTGGGAAAAGTGCCACTTTATGGTTAATGAAGGTATTGTCTTGGGGCATAAAGTTTACGAAGAGGTATTGAAGTTGATAAAGCCAAGGTTGATGCTATTGAAAAGATGCCATGTCCCAAGGACATCAAAGGTATAAAAGTTTCCTTGGTCACACGGATTTTATAGGAGGTTCATTGTGGCGCCCGATTCAATCGTACACTAATCATGCGCGCAAATGTATACGATCAAGATCGAGACTCACGGAAGATATCACAACACAACTCTAAAACATAAATAAGTCATACAAGCATCATAATACAAGCGAGGGCCTCGAGGGCTCGAATACAAGTGCTCGATCATAGGCGAGTCGTGGAAGCAACAATATCTGATCTGGACATAAGTTAAACAAGTTTGCCTTAAGAAGGCTAGCACAAAGCGGGATCTGAGATCGAAAGAAGCGCAGGCCTCCTTCACTGGATCCTCCTAAACTACTCTGGTAAATCGTCATTGGGCTGCTGCGTAGTAGTAAGCGCCTCAGGAAGTAGTAAATCATCGGCGGTGGCGTCGCTCTTGGGCTCCATCGTGCAGTCGCAACAACCGGAGTAAAGAAAGGGGAAAAGGAAACAAGGCAACCGTGAGTACTCATCAAAGTACTACAAAACGAAACTACACTACATATGCATGGATATATGTGTAAGGCCATATCGGTGGGTGAGCTGCGAGAATGCGAGAATAAGAGGGGATAGCTAGTCTTATCGAAGACTAAACCACAGTCACCTCCGTCTTGCAACAAGTAGAAGAGGGTAGGTTGAAGTCCTCCAAGTAACATCACATAGCAATAATCCTACCAGCGATCCCTCCTCATTGCCACGAGAGAAGCGACCACGGTTGTGTCGGCACTTGGAAGGGTGTGTTTTATTAAGTATCCGGTTCTAGTTGTCATAAGGTCAAGGTACAACTCCAAGTCGTCCTGTTACGAAGATCCGGCTATTGAATAGATTAACTTCCTGCAGGGGTGCACCAACTTACCCAACACGCTTGATCCCATTTGGCGGACACACTTTCTGGGTCATGCCGTGCGGAAGATCAACACGTCGCAGCCCACCTAGGCTCAACAGAGAGGCCAACACGCCGGTCTAAACCTAAGCGCCGCAGTGCAGGCCCATCGCCCTAGCACACCTGCACGTTGCGTCTGTGACGAAAGCAGAACTAGCCCCCTTAATACAAGAGCAAGCTTACGTTCCAATCCGGCGTCGCCACTCGATCATTGGTGTCACGAAGTGCCAATTTGATACGGCGCCGAGTGCCCATATCTTCCCAGCGTAGTTGGTTAGTGCGTATAGGCTCGTAGCCAACTCAAATCAAATACCAAGATCTCGTTAAGCGTGTTAAGTATCCGTGAATGCGAAACAGGGCCAGGCCCACCTCTCTCTAAGCGGTCTCAACCTGCCTGTCGCTCGCCACAAAGATCCACTCATGGGTGCTCCACCGGCCGACCGTCTTTAGTCACCACATGTATCATGTATAAGTATATAGTATATACCGAGATCACCTCCAGTGATCTCGGCCCAATAATATAACAATGAGACGGACAAGAATGTAGGGCCACGAGATGAAAATACTAGCATCCTATACTAAGCATATAGGATTGCGGTAAAAGTAACTTGATAGTAACAAGGGCAGGCTATGCATCGGGATAGGTATAACGAGCGATAACATGCTACACTACTCTAATGCAAGCGGTATAAGTAGAATAGGCGATATCTGGTGATCAAGGGGGCTTGCACTGGTTGCTCACAGCAAGAGAGAGTCGTCAACTCCGTAGTCGAGCTGGGCAGCAGCGGCGTCGGTCTCGTAGTCTACGGAGAGAAGAGGGAAGAAACAATGAATACCATGTAAGCAGATGCATATCGATGCATGACAAGACAAATAACGATGCTAGGCGTGCCCTAACGTGGTATGAGGTGGTACGGTTAAGAAACATCGAGGAAAATATCCCGGTGTTTCGTGTTTTGAGCGAGAAAAGCGGGAGGAAAGTTGCGAGTTCGATAGGTTAGGGGTGTGTGGCGGACGAGCGGACTGCCTATCAGGATTAATCTCGTCGTTCTAAGCAACTTTCATGTTGAAAATATTTTAATCAGATTCTGGTTAAAGATATGATTTTCTAAAGATTTTATTAATTTACGGAATTTAATTAATTATTTATCCAACATTATCGAATAGTAAATGATGGCGTCGGCATGACATCGAGTGATGTCGCGATCAACATTGACCATTGACCTGGTCAACGGCGTGTGGGTCTAGTGGGACCCACCTATCATTCTCTATTTAGGTTAATTACAGATTAGTTAATTTAATTAGTGATTAGGTTAATCTAATTAGGATTAATTAACAATTAGTTACTTAATTAACAAATTAATATTTTAATTATTTTAATTATTATTTATTTATTTATTTAATATATATTTTTAATTCTTTTTTTAAGCGTTGTGGTGGGGCCCCTAGTCGATGTTGGGGGCCCTAGCGGGCATGGGCGTTGGGCTAGCGGGCTTGGGAGTGCCGAGCGAGCCCGTGAGTATCTGGCCTTGATGCGGTGACCAGGCGCCATAGCGGATGAGCAGGCGACGGCGGCGGCGGCCCGGCGAGCAAGCGGCGCAGGCGAGCCCGAGGCCACGGGAGGCGGCGGTCGTGCCACGAGCGTCGTAGGACCAGGCGGCCGTCGGCGAAGTGGAGAACCAAGCAGGCGGAAGCCGTCACGAGAGGAGGAGACGATGAGGAGGTCGGTGATGGGGCGGGGCGCGTCGAGGCCAGGCGCCCGGCGTCGGGTGGCGCGCGATCATCAGGTGGTGTGGCGTGAGCGCCCGGCGCCCTCGAGGCGTGAGCGAGAGGGATGGGGAGCCACCTGACGGAGGTGGCGCCCGGTGGGGTAGAGCCAGACAGAGGAGGCCGACAGCGGCTTGATTCTGTGGTGGGACACGACAAGTGGGCGGGCGTGGCGGGGCACGTCTTTGCGGTCGGCCAGGTGGCGGGACATGATGGCTGAGAGGAGAAAGCGGAGGGAAGCTCACGAGGGGGCTGTAGGGACGCAGGCGTGGCGTGGCGTGATCGGGGAGGTCCGATGAGGAAGGGTCGAGGTGGCGGCAGTCCGGCGGCGATGGGGGAGCGACTCGGCGAAGTGACTCAGGGCCCGGCGGTCTCCTCTCTCGATCGATCTGTCGGGGAGAGGAAGATATTTTAGGGGGGGAAGTGTCGGTGGGGGTTGCGGGCTGGACCGAGTGGGGAGTGGGGGAGGCATATGGGGGTGCGGGGTGGGCGGCTGGCCGCGGCCTGGTGGTGTTGGGCGGTTGGCCCATCAATTGGGGTTTCTCTTTTTTGTTTTCTGTTTCTCTTTTGGTATTTTCTTTCTTTTATTTATTTTCTTTTCTGTTTTAACTCATTTTAAATTACTTAGACATTTTATAAAAATGTGTTTACTTCACCATAATTACCGATGCAATATT
Source organism: Aegilops longissima (assembly GCA_021605205.1). NCBI lineage: Eukaryota > Viridiplantae > Streptophyta > Magnoliopsida > Poales > Poaceae > Aegilops > Aegilops longissima. The sequence continues at coordinate 60,710 of JAHIAM010000334.1, forward strand.
TGGCAACCCCGAACATTTTAGTTTTAATTTTGAAAACTTTTATTGCTATCATAAATTTGAATTTGTATTTCGAGACAGTTTTGAATTAACCCGTAATTAACTACAGTGACAGAGGTGACGTGGCACCATCAACATGAGATTACTGTAGCATGATTATCCGGGCGTTACAAATCTCCTCCACTACAAGAAATCTCGTCCGAGATTTAGGAGGTAGAAAGGAAGCAGTCGGGTTATTCATCACGAAGAGCGATCCTCGCGTTCCCAAGTGGCCGTCTTGAGTGATTCGACCACTTTGGACCTTGAGGAACTTGATCGCCTTCGGCGTGTGCGGCGTTCAGCTTAGTCGAGAATGCGGACGGATGCTCTTTATAGGAGAGGTCTGTTGCAATTCGAGCACTTCATGGTCCCTTTGCTCCGGATTGGGTTCTTGAAGCAGCGTCGGAGTTGTGACACGTGGAACACATCGTGAACTGAGAAAGGTTTGGCGGAAGTTCGGTTGATATGCCACTTTTCACGCCTTTCGAGAATAGTGAATGGGCCAATATAGCGAGGCTAGCTTGCCCTTGATCGGCGGTGAGCACCCTTCATTGGTCTAGCGAAGATAGGCCTTTTCGCGAGTTGATAGACCATGTCTTTATGATAGCGGTCATAATTACTCTTTTAGCGTGGTGGCGGTCTTGAGATTCTCGCGAATAATGTGGACTTGTTCTTGGCATGTTGGATAATATCCGGACGAAGAGTGGGCGTTCCCGATTTCGACCAGTTCGGAGGGTTCGGCACTTTCGTCCATATAACACTTGAAGGGGCCATCTTGAGACTAGCTTGATAGCTATTATTATAAGAGAACTCAGCATACGGGAGATTCCTCCCATTTCTTGCGAAGGAAATAACACAAGCTCGAAGCATGTCTTGAGAACTTGAATTGACACGTTCAACTTGCCCTTGTGACTGCGGATGAAGCGATCTTGAAAGATAAGTGAGTCCCCATAGCTTCTTGAAACTTGCGAGAATCTTGAAGTGAATAAGCTGCCGCAGTCGAGGCCCGATAACGATGGAATACCGTGAAGTGAAACAATTCGGACATATAGAGAGTTGCAAGCTGACTAGCGATGATCGTTTCTTTGACCGCGGAAAATGTGCAACTTTAGAAAGCGGTCAATGGCGACAAGAATAGCATCATTACCTCTCTGCGACTTGGGAAACCCGGTGGTGAAGTCCATTTCAACATGGTCCCATTTCCATTCAGGAATAGAGATAGGTTGCGAGTTCGGCAGGCCTTTGATGTTACGCTTTGATCTGACGACAAGCGTCACATTCAGCAACATAACGAGCAATGTCTGCTTCATATTAGACCACGGAATCTCGGCGAATGTCTTGGTACATCTTGGTGCTACGGGATGAATAGACAAAGGAGTATCATGAGCTTCTTTCATAACCTTTGAGTCGATTCAGGTTTCCCTCTTACTCGGTACCACTAAGCGACCATTGAAGAATAAGGTACTGCGTCATCCTGATGAAGAATGAGGGCTTTCCTGCGAGATAACGTTTAATCCTCTCGACTTCATCGTCACATTTACGTATCCATTTGATGGTGTCCACAAGATCTGGTTTACATAACCCGGGTATTGAGAGAACCCCTGGAAACAACATGGAGGTTCATCTTGCGAAGCTCCTCGGGGAGGGGGCGAGTGCACCGGAGGAACAATATGGAGGTTCAGCTTTACGAATTCTTCAGCAGTGAGGCTGAACTTTGTGAACACGGAGGTGGTTGCGATGAACTTGCGGCTCAAGGCATCAGCCATCACATTAGCCTTGCACGGTGTATAGGAAATACCCAAGTCAAAATGCAGCAGTCTCCATCCATCTCTGTGCGGAGGTTCAGGTCTGGCTGAGTAAGCAGATACTTCAGACTTTGGTGGTGGTGAAGATCTACATAGCGATTACCGAGAAGGTAATGTCAGCCTTGCTTGATGCATGAATGACAGCAACAAGCTCGAGGTCGTGAACTGGGTAGTTCTCTTCGTGAGGCGCAATTGCCGAGAGGCATAAGCAACCACTTTGCGCTCTGCATTAGGACACAGCCTAATCCTTGGCGGGAGCGTCGCGATAAATGTGAAGTCCTTCTTAGTATCGAGGAAGAGCTAATCTTTGGGGCAGAAGTCAACTTGTCTTTGAGTGCAGAAACTTTCGACATTTACATCCATTGGAACTTGGCCCTTATACAGCAGGTTAGTCGGAGGCACGGCAATCTTGGAGAAGTTCTCGGCGAATCGGCGGCAATAGCTGGCGACCAGAAAACTTCGACTTGCTTGACATTCTTTGGAGAGTCAATCGAGAATAGCTTGAACTTCGTTCGGGGTTGGCAACAATACCATCCTTAGAGATGACATGCCCAAGATAGGTTACTTGGAAGCAGAATTCACATTTGGAGAACTTGGCATAAAGTTGATGCTCTCGTAGCTTTTCCAGCACAAGACGAAGATGTTCAGCATGTTCTTCTTCATTCTTGGAAAATATCAGGATATCATCCGGATAAACCACGACGAACTTGTCGAGGTAATCCATGAATATATAGTTCATCGCGCGAGAAGGTGGCTGGAGCATTGGTTAAGCCGAAAGACATGATGGTGTACTCGTATGAACCATAACGAGTCACGAATGCGGTCTTTGGGATATCCTCTTCACGAACACGGATCTGGTGGTAACCCAACCTCAAGTCGAGTTTAGAGAACAACGGCGAACCAGCAGTTGATCATAAAGATCATTGATCGAGGAAGAGGATACTTATTCGAATGGTAGCTTGGTTTATAGGACGGTAGTCTTGGACCAATCGGTTTGTCCCATCCTTCTTCTTGACAAAGAGAGGTGCTCCCCAAGGAGAGCAACTTGGGCGAATGAAACCACTTGCGAAGAGACTTGTCGATTTCCTCCTTGAGCTCAAGGAGTTCATGCGTGACATCTTGTAGGGTCGCTTGGCTATAGGAGTGGTGCCTGGTTTCAAGTCGATGGCAATTCGACAGCTCTAGTAGGGAATCCTGGAAGTTCTTGAGGAAAGGCGTCCGGAAATCGCGAGCAGCAGGAATGTTTTCAATGCCCTCGAGGGTGCGGTGTTCAATGCATTCAATGCATAGAGCCTTGCCTCGGCATCTGAACAGAGCGAGCATTGTAGCTTATTATTTCATCGGAAGGGTGTAGCGAGATGGGCGGTCTTAGTGGCGCAAGCGATTGAAGCGATTATCTTTCAACAATCCATCCCAAAATGAGGTCGATGTTAGGCGTCTTGAGGATAATGGGTGAGGCATAGAATTCCAGCCCTTGATTTCCACGGGGCGTCGATGCCAACCATGGAGGTTTGACATTGTCCCAAGGGGTTTTACCACTACGAAGATTTCATCTCCTCACACTTAACGTCGTGCTTGTATGCAAAATCTTGACATGAATGAATCACGATGCTCTGAATCGAATAAAAGCAGATCTGAGTCTTGAATTTGAGAGTGTACCCATCACGATAGCAGGCTGGTCTTGAGCTTCATTCAGATCAGCGTGGTTGGCATGAACTTCGACCATAAGGCTTGGCATTGTTGTTGCGGGACTGGTTGCTTCCACGGCCGATTCAGGGGAAGTGCCGATTGATTACGATTCGATTGCAATCCCTAGCACGGTGACCTGGTTGACCACACTTGTAGCCAGACCATTATTGGGAGTGGGAGCAGGAGCTTGGGGTGGTGGAGCTGGAAGCTTTGGCTGCCCTAGTTGGAGTAAGCGGGGCGAGGTGCAGCATAGCTCTGCCTTAGGGCAGGTGCAATTACTGGTACATCTTTGTTGGGAATCCATATCTTGCAACCTGCGAGGCGGGCCGAAGATGAGCCCGTGTCACAGTTCGCTGTTGAGAGCTCGGTATTCTGCGGACCAGTTTCTACATTGATAGCTTTGTTCACCAAGGTGGCGAAATCAACAAGTCGTGCACTAGAAGTGCGAGCTTGATGTCGACTTGAAGGCGTCCGCGGAACTTCT
>JAHIAM010000335.1:0-93821 GCA_021605205.1 Aegilops longissima
GTTGATGACTTCACATCCACCATCGACAATGATATGTTGACTCCGGTGATGGAGCAGCTTGTGGTGACATGACAATGGTTGTTTGAGAGCAAGAAGACGGTCAACCCTCATAGGCACTAATATATTCAATTTTTGGATTATTTGTACTGTTGGTTTGGTGGAAAAAAAAGGGCTACAAAAATAAAGTAGGTTGTTTGTTTTGAAAAACGCATAATTTTATTCATTCGCAATAACAAATACATCGTTTATGAGGAAGGGTACAATTTCACTCAAAGGCTCCTCAAACCAGTCAAAAGTAGAAGAAAATCTAGCTAACTTAGCAAGCTTATGGGCAACTTTGTTGGGAACAACTAACCAACAGTTACCCCTCCAGGAGCTCTCACAGGGGTCACTTTTTTGTCCTGGAGCGCGCTAAGTGGTGCGTCCAGCCACCACAGATGACCCATAAGTATAGGGAATCGTAACAGTCTTAGAGGGTAGTATTTCATCCAAATTTATTGATTCGATACAAGAGGAGCCAAAGAATATTTATAAGCCTTAATGATTGTATTGTCAATTCAACCACACGGGAGAAACCACCTTGAAAGATCATGGATGTCGCCTAGAAGGGGAGGGGGTGAATAGGCGCTTTAAAATAATTACTGTTTAGGCTTGAACAAATGCGGAATAAACCTAGCGGTTAATTTGTTAAGCACAAAACATACAACAACTAGGCTCACCTATATGCACCAACAACTTATGCTAAGCAAGATAAACAACTAAGTGATAGAAAAATATATGACAAGAAACAATATGGCTATCACAAAGTAAAGTGTATAAGTAAAGGGCTCGGGAAAGAGATAACCGAGGCACGCGGAGACGACGATGTATCCCGAAGTTCACACCCTTGCGGATGCTAATCTCCGTCTGGAGCGGTGTGGAGGCACAATGCTCCCCAAGAAGCCACTAGGGCCACCGTAATCTCCTCACGCCCTCGCACAATGCAAGATGCCGTGATTCCACTAAGGGACCCTTGAGGGCCGTCACCGAACCCGTACAAATCGCAACCCTTGGGGGCGGTCAGCGAACCCGAACACTTTGGCAACCCTTGGGGGCGGTCACCGGAACCCATCAAATTGCTCGGGATGATCTCCACAACTTAATTGAAGACCCCGACGCTTGCACGGAGCTTTACACCACAATGATTGAGCTCCAAACACCACCAACCGTCTAGGGCGCCCAAGCACCCAAGATGAACAAGCTCAAGTGTGACACTCGGATAATTAAGCTACAGTAATTCCACGCTAATGATGCCACGTCACCTCGATTAATGTTGTTAATCTCGCGTTAGTTCGAAACCGATCCAAATTCAAATTTGAAAATCAAGTCAAACATTAAAAGTTTTGAAACACTAAAACTAAAATGTTCAAAATGGGACAAATAAATCCTAAGTAATAATGATGGAGAAACCACATTTTTTATAAAAATTTAGTTGCACTTAAATAGTTAAAACAATAGGTAAAACAATTAAATAATTGCCTTTTGTAATTCATAAAATATTAAACCATTCATTTAGTTGCCCAAAAGTTAATGGGGCAGTAGCATAATTAATAGTACTAATATATGAACTGTTTTTATATTTTGTAAAACTAAAATAAATTAGAACTAAAAGAAAACATTACGAAAAAGGAGAGACTAAAAACAAAAGAGGACCCCCTGGCCAACTGGGCCAACAGGCCCAGCTGGCCACCCCCGCGGCCCAGCAGGCACACCCCGGCTGTATAACCTCACTCCCCCGTAACCCTAGCCCAACTACCCCACTCCCCCATGTCTCTCTCTCGTTCTCCCCCACCCTCGCTGGATCTGGATCGAGCCCGATCCCCTCTCCCTCACTGCTCGTTCTAGATCGGAGCACGGAACCGCCGTCGCCGTCCACGATCGCCGGAGCCACCCCCCTTGTCTACCTCCACCTCGTCGGACGCCTCTACATCATCTCGTCCCCGCCGCCCGAAGCTCCTCCGCCCCGACCCGACGCCGTCGCCCGTCGTCGTGGGACCACCTCGTTGGACCGCCTCCGTCGCCCGCTTCCTCGTCCTCCTCCCCGTCGGCCTCACCAGGCCTCGTCATCCCCTTCCCTCCTCGCACGTGAGGACCCCTTCTCCTTCCCTCCTATGCCCTCGCTTCCACACGGTCCCCGCCCTCGTCGCCGCCGCTGCGGGCTACCACGCCTGGGCACACCGAACCAGCATGCGCGCGCGCGCCCCGTCTGTCCGCGTCGTGTCTCGCTGCCGTCGTCGCCCGTTCCCTCCCCTCCAGGCGCTCGCGCGCACACGGCGCATCGCCGACCATGCCCATCCATCGCGGCGCTCGCCGAGCCTGGCAGCGTCCGGCCGTGCCGATTGTCGCGCGTTTCGCCCGGCCGCGACCAAGTCGCGCCTCGCCACACCACCACACCTCGCTATGTCGCCCTGCTCCGGCCACTATCGTCGGCGACGGGCCATGCGCCGGCCCCCTTCACCCGCTGGCCGCAACGCCCTGTTGGGCGGGCTGGCGCCCGAGAACCGCCACCCGCGACCCGTTAAGGCCCCTGTCTGAATGACAAGTGGGACCCGCCCTAGAAAACGATAAAAAAAGTAATAATAAAAAGAATTAAAATTAATTAATTAATTAAGCTGATTAATTAACTTAACTTTAGTTAACCTTCTAGTTAACTAATTAAACTATAATTAGGTAAATCAGAGAATGACAGGGGCCCACCCCTGTTGACCAGTCAAGCTTTGACCGGTCAACTGGGTCCCCCTTGGCCCTCCTGTCAGCCTCTGGGTACACATATGTGTACACAGAGCTGGGTACTTGTAGCATTTTAGCTTCTATTTCGAATTAAAATAAATTCAAAAAATCATTTAAAACCTTGAAAATTAATAGAAAATAAATCGTAGCTCGGATGGAAAAACTTTGTACATGAAAGTTGCTCAGAACGACGAGGCGAATCCGGATATGCAGCCCGTTCGTCCGCCACACACCCCTAGCATAGCAAACACGCAACTTTCCCCCTCCGGTTCATCTGTTTGAAAACGCGAAACACCGGGAATACTTTCCGGATGTTTCCCCCTTCATCGGTATCACCTACTACCGCGTTAGGGCACACCTAGCACCACGTATTGCCATGTTACGCTTTGTGATGCTTTGATTGCTTTGTTATTTATTGTGTTCCCCTTTCGTTACTTCTTTTTGGTAGACCCGAGGCGCGGCGACCCCGGTTGACTACGGAGTTGGCGACCCCTCTTGCCGAGCAACCAGCAAGCCCCCCCTTGATCACCGGATATCGCCTATTCTACTCTCTCTGCTTGCATTAGAATAGTGTAGCATGTTCTGTTTTCCATTAATCCTATCCCGATGCATAGCCTGTCCTTGCTACTCTTGTTGTTACCTTTACCGCAATCCTACCGCTTAGTATAGGATGCTAGATTCCATCGATGGCCCTACATTCTTGTCCGTCATTGTGCTATACTATCGGGTTGTGATCACTTGGGAGGTGATCACGGTATATACTACATACTTTATACATGATACATGTGGTGACTAAAGTCGGTCGGCTCGTGGAGCACCCGCGAGTGATTCACGGATTGGGGCTGAAAGGACCTTTGTCCCGACGACCCTCTGGGTGGATCTTTGTGGCGGAGCGGCAGGCAGGTTGAGACCGCCTAGGTGAGAGGTGGGCCCGGCCTGGTCGGTGTCATGGTTACATCATTAACACGCTTAACGAGATCTTGGTATTTGATCCGAGTCGGCCATTTGGTCTATACGCACTAACCAACTACGTGGGAAAGATATGGGCACTTTCGGCGTCGTGGTATCACCGAAGCCTTTGTGACGTCGGCGATCGAGCGGCGCGCACTGATTGGTGGAACGCACGCTAGGCTAGGTCTGCTTCCGGCCGCCCACGCAACGTCAGGTGTGCTAAGGCGATGGGCCTGCACCCTGTGCGCTTAGGTTTAGACCGGCGTCTTGACCTCTCTGTTGTGCCTAGGTGGGGCTGCGACGTGTTGATCTTCAGCGGCGGGCATGACCCGAAAAGTGTGTCCGCCAAATGGGATCGGCGTGTTGGGTTATGTGGTGCACCCTGCAGGAAGTTTATCTATTGAATAGCCGTGATCTTGATAACAGGACGACTTAGAGTTGTACCTTGACCTTATGACAACTAGAACCGGATACTTAATAAAACACACCCTTCCAAGTGCCAGATACAACCCGGTGATCGCTCTCTAACAGGGCGACGAGGAGGGGATCGCCGAGTAGGATTATGCTATAAGATGCTACTTGGAGGACTTTAGTCTACTCTCTTCTACATGCTGCAAGACGGAGGCTGCCAGAAGCGTAGTCTTCAACAGGATTAGCTATCCCCCTCTTATTCTGGCATTCTGTAGTTCAGTCCACCGATATGCCCCTTTACACATATACCCATGCATATGTAGTGTAGATCCTTGCTTGCGAGTACTTTGGATGAGTACTCAGAGTTGCTTTTCTCCCTCTTTTCCCCTTTCCCTTCTACTGGTTGTCGCAACCAGATGCGAGCCCAGAGCAGACGCCACCGTCGACGACGACTCCTACTACACTGGAGGTGCCTACTACTACGTGTAGCCCGCTGACGACGACCAGGAGTAGTTTAGAGGATCCCAGGCAGGAGGCCTACGCCTCTTTCGATATGTATCCCAGTTTGTGCTAGTCTTCTTAAGGCAAACTTGTTTAACTTATGTTTGTACTCAGATATTGTTGCTTCCGCTGACTCGTCTATGATCGAGCACTTGTATTCGAACCCTCGAGGCCCCTGGCTTGTATTATGATGCTTGTATGACTTATTTATGTTTTTAGAGTTGTGTTGTGATATCTTACCGTGAGTCCCTGATCTTGATCGTACACGTTTGCGTGCATGATTAGTGTACGGTCAAATCGGGGGTATCACATCAAGGGTACCAAGCACCCACCAGTAATAAGCTACTCAACTTGTAGCTTCCACATATCACCATGGAGAACTCAAACCGATGCACCAAATGCAATGGCAAGGGCACACGGAGTGGCCAAGTCCTTCTCTCCCAAATCCCACAAAAGTAACTAATGCTAGGGAGGGAAATGAGAGGAAGAACAAGAAGGAGAACACCAAGAATTCCAAGATCTAGATCCAAGGGGTTCCCCTCACATAGAGGAGAAAGTGATAGGTGGAAATGTGGATCTAGATCTCCTCTCTCTTTTTCCCCAAAAACTAGCAAGAATCCATGGAGGGATTGAGAGATAGCAAGCTCGAAGAAGGTCAACAATGGGGGAAGAACACGAGCTCAAAGGATAAGGTTCATCTGGGAAGAAGACCCCCTTTTATAGGTGGGGAAAAATCCAACCATTATGCTGACAGCCCGCATAGAGCGGTACTACCGCTCTTCCTCACGGTACTACCGCTAGGGGTAGCAGTATTACCTCAAAGGGTATCGGTACTACTGCTTGCGAGTGGTACTAAAAATATACATTTGTGCCTACCACCGCTGGACTTAAGATGAGTTTTTGGTCCGGAGCGGAAGTAGCCATGGAAGTAGCCGCGGTAGTACCGCTCCCAAGAGCGGTAGTAAAAAATTACATCCCCTCCAAGCGGTAGTACCGCTCCCATGAGCGGTAGTACCGCTGCAGCCTTTTTAAGGACACCAAAACTGACACAACTTCTGCAAACGGACTCCGAATTCAACGAAACCAAGTTTGTTGGAAAGCTAGCGACAAGGGCTAACACAATATTGATAGAAATAACAATAAGAAGGAAATTAGAAAAGGCCCATAAGAAAATGGTGAGAACCCTTCCTCGAATAAGACCGGTAAAACCTCCAACATCGAAAACGCAATAGAAGAAGCATGTGAACTCCGTTTTCGATGAACTTGAGCTTGTAAAGAAGATGACCATAAGCTCCAAATCTCACAAGGAGAAAACCAAACAAAAACCAAGAAAGATGATGCAAGCATGCAATGGTTTGAGCTCTCTACGAATGATACGATCAAGCTACTCACTAGAGAGCCCCCTTGATAGTATGACAATCGATCCTATAACCCGGTCTCCAAACTACCACCATGAGACCGGTAAAACAGAGAACCTATCAAGGGCAAACCTTTGCCTTGCACGAAGTCCACTTGAGCTAGATGATGATGATCTTGACTCCCTCAAGTTGGACCACCTTTCGTGATTGCGTTGGCTCGATGAAGGCTAGTTGATTGCTCCCCCATACTCCACTATGGGTGAGTCACTCTTTGGCACACCTTCACAAGTCCATTGTCACCATAATGGACGGCAAGCTACAAGCATGATTTCTTCGTGATGCTCCACTTGAACTTGCACAACACAACCTTGATTTGATGTCATCCTTCATGGGTTGTATGTGATCCTCCTCTTGACGCAAGCCCATGGAAGCAAACCTAACCCCACATAGGACTCTCACAAAGACCCATGGGTTAGTACACAAAGCGCAATGGACAATGCTTACCAAATCGTGAGATCACTTGATCCCACTCGGTATATCTTCTACGCTTTGTGTGATGATCAACTTGAATCACTCTTTGTACTTAGTCTTGATCAACCTTGACTCTTTGCAACTCTCTTCATTTGGATGATGTCTTGACGGTAAACATGAATGATCACACAATCTTCTTCTTCTTCTTCAAGATATGCTTGCAATAAGCTCAATACTCACATGACCAATCTTTGGATAATTCCTTAATAGCACCTTGTTCAACACATAAACTCCTTGAAACCAACACATGGACTTCAAGAAATGCCTATGGACAAATTCTTCAAATATAACTCAATGCAACCATTAGTCCATAGAGAATGTCATCAATTACCAAAACCACACATGGGGGCACTGCATGTCCTTTCAATCTCCCCCATTTTGGTAATTGATGACAATCACTTTCAAGAGAGTTTATATAAGGAATTAGGCATCACCATGCAATGCAACAACCAATAATGCATGAGTATGAGATGCAAATGCTTAGGAACAAAACCAAAGCAAGAAGAAACTCTGAAAACTTCTCCACAAAACTCTCCGAAACTTCTCCCCCATTGGCATCGATTACCAAAATGGGCGAAAAGCTTAGAAGGCCAATATAAAAAGTGTTCCTCCATAAGTTGTGTATTTCTCAACAAGAGAGTGGAATGCAATACACATATCCAAAGGGAGGAAGACAAACTATATCAAGGCACAAAGATTGCTAAAGAATGATATGCCACGAAGACATAACAAAGAGAGACACACACAATCAAGCAATCAAAAGATATCAATTGAAGCAAGCAATCAAAGGATATCAATTGAACCAACTAGACCAATGATCCTCCGAGCCACATGAAGAAAAGATATTATGATACACGCAAGGGAGTGTTCTAAAGAAACTAGGGAAGCTCCCCATGATTTGTGCACAAATAAGAATTTTTGTATGCACAAAATAGGATCATCACTCCCCAAAAATCAATAGAACCTCACAACTAGGGCAAGTGAGCATGTAGGAAACAAATCCTAGCACAAGCAACAAACGAATGGTTGAGCAACAAGTAAAAGAGGCAACTTAGAAAAAGGCTCAACCAAAATGATGTGTGTGAGTCATGCCAAAGCACTTGAGAAGACTAATATAAGGATGAGCATGAAGCATCAACATAGTCTTGAATAAATGAGATACAAGGTGCAAGATATGTCCTTCCCACACACAACAAGCAAAGGGGTTCAGAAGAACACTCAAAATGCAAAATGAAAAACCAATGCTTGTGACAACCCAAGGTGAAGAAGGAAAAATATAGCTTTGTCATGAGGAGGGATACCAATCGAAATGGCAAAAGCCTCATCAAGACAAGCAAGAGAGAAAAAGAAAAAAAAAGAAAAATCTTCACCACACATGAGTGCATCAAGATGCAACAAGATAAGATCTGCACTCAAGACAAATCCTTTCACGGAGCCACCTAGGAAATACAAAGGAAAAAAAGGTGGACATGGAAGAATAAGGATATCCACTAAAGATGTAACTTCTCTCAAGTGTATAAGATTCTAGGTAGATGAAAATCATGATGATATCTATCTACAAAGAAGGATGTACACTCGAAACAGTTACAACACGAAGGAAGAAGATATCCAAAAGGAAGTCATAAATATACCAATAAGATATTTGCTTGAAAGCATAGCACATGGCTAGATATGGTCTTATTGTATATAAATGAATTCATACAACACAACCATCAAGGACATCACAACTAGCAACATGAGATCATTGTTGAGATGCTTTGAGAAGAGAAACAAGTATCACAAGAACTAATCAAGAAATTCATGCCATGATGCAACCTACACAAGGTTCTATGTAAGAAATGTATGCATGAGTAGATACTTGTTACCTAGATAGCATTGGAAGGATGTAGTAGATACCAATTGAATGTAAACAATAGTAGTTCATTGAACGTCCCAGCTTGACTCCAATAAGCACATGGTGACACCACCTTCCTTTTGAATGAGCCGAGCATCCAATGCATCTCTAGTTCTTCCTAGAACAACACCACAAACAAAATGGTACCCAAACTCATTGGGACCAAAGAGTTATCAAACCAACAATACATATGACAAACTCCACATAAATATGTGCATATAGGTATGAAATAGAATTTCATGCACAACTTAGCCAATTAGAGACTTGGTGGAGTTTCCCTTATATATTGGGTCAAAGAAAGAAAACATGCCAAATAAACTACATGAAGTTAATATGCATGATCAAGACTTTCATGAACCGATACCAATTGATAAAGAAATACCACGTGAAGAAAAGATACCAAATGAATAAATCATCACTTGGAGGATATCACTTGAAAGATTCATCAAGGAATGAGATATCCATTGAAACACACAAAAAGAGAGATATCAAACTCCCAAAAGAGAGGATGGTTCCAAACAAACAAAGCCCTCTACTAAGTTTCATGATGGCACAAAGTACCAAAAAGAAACGACTTGCCTTCCACCAACAAACACTTGATAAAGATCACAAGATGAGAGTTCTATAGAAAATAGGATAGCTCCCTGATACGTCTCCAACGTATCTATAATTTTTGATTGTTCCATGCTATTATATATTCTGTTTTGGATGTTCAATGGGCTTTATTATACACTTTTATATTATTTTTGGGACTAACCTATTAACCGGAGGCCCAGCCCAAATTGCTGTTTTTTTGCCTATTTCAGTGTTTCGAAGGAAAGGAATATCAAACGGAGTCCAAACGGAATGAAACCTTCGGGAACGTGATTTTCAGAACAAACGTGATCCAGAGGACTTGGAGTGGACGTCAAGAAACCAACGAGGAGGCCACGAGGCAGGGGGCGCGTACCCCCTGGGTGCGCCCTCCACCCTCGTGGGCCCCTCGTGGCTCCACCGACCTACTTCTTCCTCCTATATATACCTACGTACCCCGAAAACATCAGATACGGAGCCAAAACCCTATTTCCACCACAGCAACCTTCTGTACCCGTGAGATCCCATCTTGGGGCCTTTTCCGGCGCTCCATGCTACCTCTTGAGCTTGCGTTGGATTTCCTTGAACAGGAAAGGTGATGCAGCATAGTAGCGTAAGTATTTCCCTCAGTTTTTGAGAACCAAGGTATCAATCCAGTAGGAGGCTACGCGAGTCCCTCGTACCTACACAAAGCAAATAACTCCTCGCAACCAACGCGAATAGGGGTTGTCAATCCTTCACGGTCACTTAGAGTGAGATCTGATAGAGATGATAGATAATATTTTTGGTATAAAGATGCAAAGTAAAATAAAAGGCAAAGTAAAAAGCAAAGCAATAATAAAGTGATGGAAGATTAATATGATGAAGATAGACCCGGGGGCCATAGATTTCACTAGTGGCTTCTCTCAAGAGCATAAGTATTTTACGGTGGGTGAACGAATTACTTTTGAGCAATTGACAGAATTGAGCATAGTATGAGAATATCTAGGTATGATCATGTATATAGGCATCACGTCCGAGACAAGTAGACCGACTCCTGCCTGCATCTACTACTATTACTCCACTCATCGACCATTATCCAGCATGCATCTAGAGTATTAAGTTCAAGAAAACAGAGTAACACCTTAAGCACGATGACATGATGTAGAAGGATAAATTCATGCAATATGATAAAAACCCCATCTTGTTATCCTCGATGGCAAAAATACTATACGTGCCTTGCTGCCCCTACTATCACTGGGAAAGGACACCGCAAGATTGAACCCAAATCTAAGCACTTCTCCCATTGCAAGAAAGATCAATCTAGTAGGCCAAACCAAACTGATAATTCGAAGAGACTTGCAAAGATAACCAATCATACATAAAAGAATTCAGAGAAGATTCAAATATTGTTCATAGATAATCTTGATTGATACGTCTCCAACGTATCTATAATTTTTGATTGCTCCATGCTATATTATCTACTGTTTTAGGCAATATTGGGCTTTATTATCCACTTTTATATTATTTTTGGGACTAACCTATTAACCGGAGGCCCAGCCCAGATTGGTTGTTTTATGCCTATTTCAGTGTTTCGAGGAAAAGGAATATCGACGGAGTCAAAACAGAACGAAATCAAGCTGGGAAGTTATTTTGGAAGGAAACCCACGATGGACTTGGACCCCACGTCGGAAGATATGGGAGGTGCTCACGAGGGTGGGGGCGCGCCCCCCAGGCGCGCCTCGCCTCGTGGAGCCCCGTAGCTCCACCGACGCACTCCTTTCACCCATATATACCTACATATCCTAAAACTTCCAGAACAGAAGATAGATCGGGAGTTCCGCCGCCGCAAGCCTCTGTAGCCACCAAAAACCTCTTGGGAGCCTGTTAGGCACCTGCCGAGGGGGAACCCATCACCGTGGCCATCTTCATCATCCGGCACTCTCCATGACGAGGGGGGAGTAGTTCACCCTCGGGGCTGAGGGTATGTACCAGTAGCTATGTGTTTGATCTCTCTCTCTCATGTTCCCTCTATGGCACGATCTTGATGTATCCCAAGCTTTGCTATTGTAGTTGGATCTTATGATGTTTCTCCCCCTCTACTCTCTTGTGATGAATTGAGTTTCCCCTTTGAAGTTATCTTATCGGATTGAGTCTTTTATGAGAACACTTGATGTATGTCTTGCCGTGCTTATCTGTGGTGACAATGGGATATCATGTGCCTCTTGATGTATGTTTTGGTGACCAACTTGCGGGTTCCGCCCATGAACCTATGCATAGGGGTTGGCACATGTTCTTGACTCTCCGGTAGAAGCTTTGGGGCACTCTTTGAAGTACTTTTATGTTGGTTGGATGAATCTGAGATTGTGTGATGCATATCGTATAATCATGCCCACGGATACTTGAGGTGACAATGGAGTATCTAGGTGACATTAGGGTTTTGGTTGATTTGTGTCTTAAGGTGTTATTCTAGTATGAACTCTTTTATAGATTGATCCGAAAGAATAACTTTGAGGTGGTTTCATACCCTACCATAATCTCTATGTTTGTTCTCCGCTATTAGTGGCTTTGGAGTGACTCTTTTTTGCATGTTGAGGGCTTGTTATATTATCTATCTATGTTATTATCGTTAAGAGAACTTGCACTAGTGAAAGTATGAACCCTAGGCCTTGTTTCCTATCATTGCAATACCATTTACGCTCACTTTTATCACTTGTTACCTTGCTGTTTTTATATTTTCAGATTACAAAAACCTATTGAGGGAGTCCTGGATTAGGGGGTGTCCGGATAGCCGGACTATAGCCTTTGGCCGGACTCCTGGACTATGAAGATACAAGATTGAAGACTTCGTCCCGTGTCCGGATGGGACTTTCCTTGGCGTGGAAGGCAAGCTTGGCGATACGGATATGTAGATCTCCTCCCATTGTAACCGACTCTGTGTAACCCTAGCCCTCTCCGGTATCTATATAAACCGGAGGGTTTTAGTCTGTAGGATGAACAACAATCATACCATAGGCTAGCTTCTAGGGTTTAGCCTCTCTGATCTCGTGGTAGATCTACTCTTGTACTACCCATATCATCAATATTAATCAAGCAGGAGTAGGGTTTTACCTCCATCGAGAGGGCCCGAACCTGGGTAAAAACATCGTGTCCCTTGTCTCCTGTTACCATCCACCTAGACGCACAGTTCGGGACCCCCTACCCGAGATCCGCCGGTTTTGACACCGACATTGGTGCTTTCATTGAGAGTTCCTCTGTGTCATCGCCGTCAGGAAGGATGCCTCATCCCGTCTTTAAAGATGGCACTGTTGCTAAAGAAGCTTTGGCTGTCGGCCAAACTCTCCGGCTAGGCGGTTTTCTTATGACCGCTGTTATCTTCAGGCCGACGATGACTTCTCGGGTCATCGAAAGCAATCTTCACATTAACTCGGAGCTCGCCGAGCAGTTAGATCCGATGGAGCTATCTTCCTTAAATGAGCTCTTGGATCGCATCGCCGCCCTAGGAGTCGCCACAGACTATGATCAGATTGGGCCTAAACCCGATCTGAGAGAGATTAACTCTCCCCAGGTTACCCACCACGTTGCTGTGGTAGAGGAACAATACGACGACCCTTCTTCTATCTTAAGGACTAGCTACATCCGGATTCCCGATCCCTCCATGCCGGATTCCCGCGGAGGAGAGGACGTCATGCAAGCCCTAAACCTAAAGTCAGGTAACGGGCTAGATTCATTGGACAACATCCAAGAATCCAAGCTTCCAAATCCGGAAGCTCCTTGGCCCTTCAGCCTCAGATTGGGTGCGGTTCCGGATTTAATTCCACCAGCCCACCCAAACATAAGCGACCTATCTCAAATTCGGCAAGAGCCCGCAGAAACAGTACACCATTACTGGGCCAGATTCCTCCTGGTTATGGACAGGATAAAGGACTGCCGCGAGGAGGACGCAATCTTATTCTTCTGCAATAATTGCACAGACAACGGGATCCTTAACGCTATAAGTCGCCGTGACATCACACACTTTGCCGACTTGGCGTCCATAGTACGAAAGTACTGTGCGATGGAAAGCGCCTAGAAAACCGAAGCAAGATTTTGGGACAATCCGGCCTTGAATACAACCCCAGTCCGAAATTAAAGGGTGCACCATCGCCAGGCACCTGGGTTAAACACCAAAAAGCAAAAACCCTCTATAGGGCATGGAATCGTACTGGAGGGATGGCTCAATGGACCCTGTAAAATTCATAGTACAGAGGGCGCCACTCCAACTCATAGCCTTAGAGCATGTTGGATACTACGGCAGGTGGCCAAAAGTGGCGAAGAGCTTCTAGCTCTAGAGCACCAGCCCAGGGATACCAGTACGGTATTAACAGTCTTCGAGACTTCCGCATCAAATAATATGCGGAAACGAACACTCCGTAGCCTTGCCGAAGTCTACCAAGTAGCAACAATAAATCCATGGAGTGACACGGCTATTACCTTTAATGCCAGTGACGAACCTAAATTCCGAACAGCCCGAGCACCAGCCGCATTGGTCCTCAGTATGATAGTGGACGGCTTTTGCCTTGCCAAGGTACTCATGGACGGAGGCAGCGGATTGAACCTCATTTACGAGGAAACCCTCCGAAAAATGGAAATAGACTGGAGCCGCATTGAGCGAAGCAGCACAACCTTTAGAGGAATAATCCCCAGTCGGGAAGCACGCTGTACAGGAAAAATCACACTGGATGTGGTGTTCGGCATGCCGGATAATTACAGGTCCGAGGAAGTCACGTTCCAAGTGGCCCCGTTCAGCAGCGGATACCTCGCTCTATTAGGGCGAGAGGCATTCACAATTTTTCAAGCTATACCCCATTATGGGTACATGAAGCTCAAAATGCCCAGGCCCAACGGAATCATCACTCTTGCTAGTGATCCGGACATAGCACTCCGCGCCGAAAATAAGACAGCCGCACTGGCCCTTGAGGCACTATCCGAAGCACTAGCGGCCGAGGAACTCACTGCGCTGCGCTCCACGGTGAAAAGGGACGATGTGATACTCGATAAGAGATCTAAGTCCACTTCCTTCAAACCAGCGGACGAAATAGTCAAATTCCAAGTCCATCCAACGGACCCTACAAAAACGGCCTCCATCGGGGCACAATTAAATCTGATGTAGACGCTGCACTAAGAGAATTCCTCACGCAAAATTGGGACATTTTGCCCGCACCTTAAGACATGCCAGGAATCCCACGCCGGCTGGCTGAGCACAGCCTAAACATCCTAAAAGGGTTCAAGCCAGTCAAACAGGCTCTTCGGCGTTTCTCCAAACCCAAGAGACAGGCCATGGGAAAGGAGCTAGCCAAACTATTGGAGGCCGGATTCATCAGAGATATAAAACATCCGGACTGGCTAGCAAACCTGGTGATGGTACCAAAGAAGGACAAATCTGGCGCCTATCGTCGATTTCAAGGACCTCAACAAGGCTTGCCCAAAGGATCCCTTCCCCCTTCCCCGCATCGATCAAATCATCGTCGCCACCACAGGACACGATTCATTGTGTTTCCTCGACGCATACTCCGGCTACCACCAAATTAAGATGGCAGAGCCTGACCAAGCCGCAACGACATTCATCACTCCATAAGGCCCATTCTGCTTCAACACAATGCCCTTCGGGCTCAAAAACGCCGGCGCAACATATCAGCGCATGATTCAGACATGTCTGGCAAACCAGATCTGCAAAACAGTGGAGGCATACGTAGACGATGTGGTCGTCAAAAGCAAACATGTCAAAACTCTAGTAGACGACTTGAGGCTCACATTCGATAATCTCCGAACATATGACATCAAGCTCAACCCGGAAAAATGCGTTTTCGGCGTACCAGCCGGAAAGCTCTTGGGCTTCATCGTATCCGGTAGAGGAATTGAAGCAAACCCAGCCAAGATCCGAGCTCTGTCACAATTGGATATCCCAAAAGACCTCAAACAAATACAAAAATTGACTGGATGCGTGGCGGCTCTAAGCTGCTTTATCTCCCGTTTGGGAGAAAAGGCATTACCCCTTTATCGCCTCCTCCGACGCACCGAACACTTAGAGTGGACGGATGCCGCCACGGCCGGACTCGAAGAAATAAAAGCCATATTGGCAACAAACCCGGTCCTGGCCACGCCCAACATGGGCGAACCAATGCTATTATACATCGCGGCAACTCATCAAGTTGTAAGCGCGGTGCTCGTTGTCGAACAAGAAACGGACGGACACAAGTTCCCCTTCAAAACCAGTTTACTACGTGTCCCTTGTCCTAACTCCATGCAAGTCACGGTACCGCATTATCAAAAGATAGCGACGCGGTGTTTATGGCATCCGGAAGCTGCGACACTACTTTCAAGAGTGTTCAATAACAGTAGCCTCCGAAGTACCCCTTAACGACATTATAAACAACTGCGACGCGACAGGCCGGATTGCCAAATGGGCCATTGAGCTCCTCCCATTCGACATAACCTATAAGCCACGGAGAGCTATTAAGTCGCAAGTTTTGGCCGACTTCATCGCCGAATGGACCGAAGCCGAACTCCCTAAAGAGTACGGCTCATATTCCAACTTGATAATGCACTTTGACGGCTCCAAAATGTTGGCTGGCCTGGGAGCTGGCGTCGTTCTGACATCCCCAACCGGAGATACATTCAATCGTACTCGGATAATGTATCTGAGACTCCAACAACGCAGCCGAATACGAGGCCCTTCTACATGGTCTCCGGATCGCAGTCTCCATGGGCATTCAACGCCTAGAGGTGCGCGGGGATTTGAACCTCGTGATATCCCAAATAAATGGAGACTTTGATGCCAAGGATCCGAAAATGGCAGCCTATCGCAATGCCGTACTAAAAATGTCAGCTCGGTTTGAGGGGCTCGAATTTCACCATATAGCCCGGGATAACAACCAGGCCAGCAGACGTGTTGGCACGCATCAACGCAAAGCGCAATGCTGCCCCCCCAACATCTTCCTAGAGAGGCTGTTCAAGCCATCCGTATTATGGGAGGGAGAGTCCGGAAATAACAACCCGGACCCAACCGCACTGCCCCACACCGAACATTCTGACACAGTTGGTGGTTCTACCAACAAAATAACACCCTCAGCCCATGTAATAATGGCAGTCATTGCCCCATGGACAGAACCATTCCTAGCCTACCTAACCAGGCAGGAACTCCCCGAGGACCAAAACGAGGCCCGCTGCATAGTGCGGCGATCTAAAGCCTACAAAGTCCATGAGGGAGAGCTTTATAAGAAAAGCACAACCGGAGTCCTTCAAAGGTGTATCTCCGAAGAGGAAGGGCGGAATCTTCTGGCTGAAATACATGCCGGACTTGGCGGGCACCACGCCGCAGCCCGGGCCCTTGTAGGCAAGGCCTTCCGTACAAGATTTTATTGGCCGACGGCCCGGGCAGATGCTCAGGACTTAGTCCAACGATGCGTCGGATGCCAGCTCTTTGCTAATCAGAGCGACATGCCACCCACCGCCCTCAAAACTATACCCATCACCTGGCCCTTCGCGGTCTGGGGGCTTGACATGGTCGGACCCCTTAAAGGGTGGACCCACAAGCAAAAATACCTACTGGTCATGGTGGATAAATTCACCAAATGGATAGAGGCCAAGCCTGTCAAGACAGCCGTATTCGGACCGGTGATAGACTTCATATCAGGGGTCGTACACCGTTACGGTGTCCCCCACAGAATCATCACTGACAACGGCACGAAATTTACGGCTGACGAGGTAAAACTCTGGTGCAAAAACATGGGCATTAAGCTCGACTACGCTTCAGTCTATCACCCTCAAACTAACGGTCAAGTTGAGCGAGCAAATGGTCTAATTATGAGCGGCATCAAACCCAGATTAGTGCGGTCCCTCAAGGAATCTAACACACACTCGGTAGAGGAGCTCGACTCCGTACTCTGGGGGCTGCGCACCACTCCGAATCGCACGACCGGATTCACACCATTCTTTATGGTATACGGCGCAGAGGCAGTTCTGCCCTGCGACATAATTCATGACTCACCTCGCGTGTGCATGTACGAAGAAAGAGAATCCAAGCTCGATCGGCAGGACAGTTTGGACGCCTTAGAGGAGGGGCGTGACATAGCAAAAGCCCGTTCCGCATTCTATCAACAGCAGGCTCGAAGATATCAAAGCAGAAGTACGGGCCAAAACTTACAATGTTGGCGAGCTAGTTCTATACTGCGGACAAGAAAAAGGACAAACTAAAGCCCAAATGGGAAGGTCCCTTTATCATCGACCAAGTCTGACCGGTGGAGCGCACGTCTGCGAGATGCATCGGATAACCGACTCGAGCCGAACCCATGGAACGCAGCACGTCTCGAAGATTCTCGCCTAGCGCCGGATTCTGAGTTCGTCTCCTTCCTCTGTCCATATTTTACATTTTAGTTGTATTCTATTTTTTCTCCTTCTCCCTCTTTTTTCTTCCAAGCCTTGAAAGGCTCATTAGCGCATTGTTCGGACACACTTGACGCGCTATCCGCGCTCATTGTACCTGGGGGCTTCTTTCATAGAAGCTTAATTATAAGGGCTTCATGCCCAATACATGTGTCACACTTCCGCATGTACCTTTTATTCACCATTATATGCATCGATATGACTTAAGTTTTGGCCAAGCTGGGTTGCCTGGCTCCTGTGCTTACCCCTACGTTCCCGATTGTTCGGCTAGGTGGTAAAGGGAGCACCTCTGCGATTATTATTGCGGGTCACCGAATGTGTACCTCAGACTGGGTGAAGCCGAAAGCTAGCGTTCTTAAGAGAATATTCGGTCGGTGAACTAAAAGAAGATTTTTTTACCTATTTATTTATCTACCCCCAGATGTTTTTCTGCTTTTTTCGCAGTCCGGACATGCACTTTAGGGTATGCCTCCCAGGGAAAGGAACCCCTAACGGAACTATTCTCCCTGGAAGATGTTTCTTACTAACCATGTAATATAACATAACTAGTTGGGCACTTGTCTGATAAAGCACTAATGGCCCCTACGCCTGGTCTCCACGCATGCCCCGGTTTTTATATAACCGCGAGGGTATTCGGACACACTCCGGACTATCGGGTCCCGAGGTTGAAGCGAAAAGGTCCGCTAAGACAAACGATCTACAATCCGGCTAGAAGGCATTTTACATGTCACCTTAAATTGCATAGTCAATTTGAGTGATTGTATTCCTCTTCAATGCCATCTAACAGCTGTCTAGTTTCTGATCCTGCTGGGAATACTTTTGGCCAATTCTACCTGGCCGTACACTAAGCTCACAAGGATCTCCTTCCCATCTTGCCCCACAGGTCCGACCTCGGCCATGTGGTTTGGGTCAGCCTTCATGTACCGCGTCTTCACCATGGCCCAGGCCTCCCTGGCGCCTTGACGGTAGGCCGATATCTTCCATAATCGGAAGCGCCTCCGCGCTCCCTGGAGCCTCTCTGCAAGCTCCCCAAGGCCTTGGGCAGGGAGACAGATGGCCACAAGGCCTGGCGGCGCCTTTCATCACCTGCCGAACTCGTTAAATGCGGTTGTAAAGCTCGGGAAGAAGGTCACCCGTAGAACCGGGCATTTCCTCTGCGGGGCGGCTGTGAGCATACCCTGAGACATAACTCTGTTAGTCGACTTCCTCGCCGAACTCTTTTTTTTCAAAGTTCATTTAAGCACTTACTAAAAATGCCGCGTCGAAGCCGTCGATTCTCCTTAACGGAGTCAGGCAGCTGGGCACGAACATCTTTTAGTTCCTCACCCAGCTGGGTGTTGGCTTCTTGGAGATTATTTTTCTCCTGCCTCACCCTCGTAAGAACGTTCTCGCCGGCCTTTAACCGGCGCAAGAGCTGTTGCTTGTCCGGATCTACCCCGGCGCCATCTGCAATGTTATTATCAGATCTATATACACGCCACACTTCATAACATACTTATCTTTTAAAAGCGTATATTACCAGAGGGGGTCTCTTTGGCTTCCCCTGTCGTGGCTTGTGCAGCCTCAAGTTGGGCTTTGCACTCTTCAAGCTCCTGGGACAGTTGGGTATTATTTTCTGTAAGATCCTGCACAATAAATGATCCTTAAATCAGTTATTCTAACTATTTCAAGTCTCGGGGGCTACTGGCATATATAACCGTTAAATTTTCTCACTCGTATGTCTTTCACATACTTCTTCGTGGCTCTGGCTAGACCATTTTGAGCAGCACGGAGGTGCGCATCTCCCGAATTGAAGGCGTTCAACGCCTCTTGGGAGAAACATGTGTCACGAAGAATTGTCCGGCGGCGCCTGTGATTCATGGCACTCTCCACCTCGGAGTTGGTGGCGGACAATCTGTCGGCATCCTTTGTCAGAGGAGCATCCGACGCACGCCTAGTGTTCGCCTCCGCTTCTGGGCCTGGCTTTGAAGCCTGGCTGGCGGAGGCTCGATTGGCAACCTCTCCGGATATAGTTCGGTGAGCGCTCTTTTTCCTGAAGAGAGCACGAGCGTTAGTATGCCTTCCGGAATAAAACCTGGGAATAAGGCAACACGCCATACCGTTGCGCCGGCGCTTCAGTCCGGACCACACTTCTTTTCAGCCTGCTGGGCCTTGCTGCCCTTTGTTGGCTAGCCACCGCAGGTTCGGCCTTCCGCCTCAAGGGCTCCCCCTGCAAAACACCATTGATATACGGTGGTCAAAGATAAGCACGGAGGGATCATTTCTAATGTATTGGGACTTCGGTCTCAATTACCTGTGAGGCTGGAAATATTCTGGGGTAATCGGCCGTAATGGCAACCAAGGCATTGTCGATGCTCAGTTGGTAAAATACCCCATCGATCAGCTCCACAGATATGTCCGGATCCTCTTGGGAGGCGGATCGAGGACCGTTCGGATCCTCGGGTTGTGGAGGTGGGCTGTTTATATCTTTACGGCCTGGCGCAATTCCTGCGTCAAAATCACAAGATAAGGTACTTAACTATGGGAATATGGAACGGATGGGCATAAAGAAATGTCTGCTTACCCAGCTTGGAGGGTTGTTCATAGAAAACCCGTCCCGAGGATTGACGCGAAGAAATTCTTCCTCTTCTCCCTTGTACAATGCGGACAAGATCTTCATCAGATCGGCGACCGATCCCGGCCCCTTACGGCCATGGCGGGTAGCATCATCCTCCCCGCTGAAATCCCACATGGGGTGGCCTCTATACTGGAGCGGCTGCACCCCCCGCATAATGCATGTGGCCATGACTCCGATCATGGTCAGTCCGGAATGAGCCAACAACCTTATTCGGCTCATCAGGTAAAGGACGTCCCTATCATTTTCCCTCTGGGGACTCCGTGGACGCCATCTTAGGCGTTTCTTCAAAGGAGGATTACTGAACTCCGGGAGGCCAATCCGAATAGGGTCCGACAGGGGGACGTCTTCTATATAAAACCATTCCGAAGGCCAGTCTTCGGACGCCTTCTTCGGGGTTCCGGATAGATATTCGGTCCCGGCGATGCGCCATAGTTCGGCTCTGCCCACTTGATATATCGACCCCTCCGAGAACGAGTGCGAGGCGAACAACCTCTTCCACAATGCGAAATGAGCCTCGATGCCCAAAAACAGCTCGCAAAGGGCCACGAAGCCGCAATATGCAGAATGGAGGCAGCCGTGGGTTGTGCAAACTGGAGGCCATAGAACTCCGGAGCCCCGGAGAAATGGATGAATTGGAAACCGAGCCCTCTTATCAAATAAGGGGCAAGGCATACCCCTCTCCTTGGGAGGGACTGGGGGGCGCTCTCCGCTTGCTTTCCGCCCTTATAAGTGGCGAGTCCGCTCGAACCGGAACCATGAAGGCCGGGGAAGAAATCCCTTGGTTTGGGCGTCACTAGCTCATTTGTCTTGCGGGACGGAGCATCTCTCCCAATCTCCGGTGAGGACTGGGAGGCGAGAGGAGGAGCCGCGTCGACTGTCCATGATGGAATGGATTTCTGTCAGATGCGCTCCGATGAAAGCTCGTGAAGGGAAGATGGTGTGATTCGGATCTAGATTCTCGTCTCTTATATAGACAGCTCATTTGCGCACCTAGGGGGGTAAATGTAAAAATACCCTGGCTTTTCGCATTCGTTCAACACGTGGAAGATGGCCATTATTGGGCGTGGAAGCCAAGGAGCGCGATATTCATGAGAAGTCGGACACTATTCAAACAGGTACGCATGATTTGGAGAAGAACCCGCCTCGCAATGCCGAAGACAATCTACGCGCCGGACTCGTTGTCATTGAAGCCTGGTCCGGGGCTACTGAGGGAGTCCTGGATTAGGGGGTGTTCGGATAGCCGGACTATAGCCTTTGGCCGGACTCCTGGACTATGAAGATACAAGATTGAAGACTTCGTCCCGTGTCCGGATGGGACTTTCTTTGGCGTAGAAGGCAAGCTTGGCGATACGGATATGTAGATCTCCTCCCATTGTAACCGACTCTGTGTAACCCTAGCCCTCTCCCGTGTCTATATAAACCGGAGGGTTTTAGTCTGTAGGACGAACAACAATCATACCATAGGCTAGCTTCTAGGGTTTAGCCTCTCTGATCTCGTGGTAGATCTACTCTTGTACTACCCATATCATCAATATTAATCAAGCAGGAGTAGGGTTTTACCTCCATCGAGAGGGCCCGAACCTGGGTAAAAACATCGTGTCCCTTGTCTATTGTTACCATCCGCCTAGACGCACAGTTCGGGACCCCTACCCGAGATCCGCCGGTTTTGACACTGACACCTATATCTACCATCCATATTGCACTTGTATCACCATCTCTTCGCCGAACTAGTGCACCTATACAATTTACCATTGTATTGGCTGTGTTGGGGACACAAGAGACTCTTTGTTATTTGGTTGCAGGGTTGTTTGAGAGAGACCATCTTCATCCTACGCCTCCCACGGATTGATAAACCTTAGGTCATCCACTTGAGGGAAATTTGCTACTGTCCTACAAACATGTGCACTTGCAGGCCCAACAACGTCTACAAGAGGAAGGTTGTGTAGTAGACATCAAGCTCTTTTCTGGCGCCGTTGCCGGGGAGGCTAGGTAAGTGAAGGTATATCTTTAGATCTTGCAATCGAATCTTTTTGTTTCTTGTTTTAGCACTAGTCTAGTTTATAAAAGAAAATTAAAAAAATGGAATTGAGTTTGTCTCATACGCTTCACCTTTTTAATATCTTTCGCGAGTATGATGGAAAAGAAAATTGTGCCAAAGTGTTAGAAGAAGAATGCATTAAAATATTTGGCACTTAATATTTGAATGATGAGCATGATTGCAATGTTGTTAGTATGAATTCCTTGAATATCAATGATGCTAATGATATGCAAAGCCACAAGCTTGGGGAAGCTATGTTTGATGAAGATGATATTTTTTGTCCCCCAAGCTTTGATGAGCAAATTTACTATGATGAAAGCATGCCTCCTATCTATGATGATTATTGTCATGACACGTATGCTTTAAAGAATAATTATAACCATGAAACTTGTCATCTTGATCTTAATTCTCAATCATATGATAGTTATTTTGTTGAGTTTGCTCCCACTATTATTCATGAAAAGAAATTTGCTTATGTGGAGAGTAATAAAATTTCTATGCTTGTAGATCATGAAAATAATGCTTTAGGTGCTGGTTATATTGTTGAATTCATTCATGATGCTACTGAAAATTATTATGAGGGAGGAACATATGCTTGTAGGAATTGCAATAATATCAAATTTCCTCTCTATGTGCTTAACATCTTGAAGTTATGCTTGTTTTACCTTCCTATGCTAGTTGATTATTGTTCCCATAAGTTGTTTGCTCACAAAATCCCTATGAATAGTAAGTGGGTTAGACTTAAATGTGCTAGTCATATTCTTCATGATGCTCTCTTTATGCTTCAATTCTTATCTTTTATGTGAGCATCATTGAAATCATCATGCCTAGCTAGGGGCTTTAAACGATAGCGCTTGTTGGGAGGCAACCCAATTTTATTTTAGTTTCTTGCTTTTTGGTTCTGTTTAGGAATAAATAATCCATATAGCTTTTGTTTAGATGTGGTTTTATGTTTTAATTAGTGTTTGTGCCAAGTAGAACCTTTGGGAAGACTTGGGTGACGTCTTTATGATCATGCTGTAAAAAACAGAAACTTTAGCGCTCACAAGATTAGCTAGAACTTTTTACTGGAGAGTGCTATTTAGTTGATTATTTTTGCAGATGATTCCTCAGGTCCACCAATTTATTTTATAATTTTTGGAGTTCCAGAAGTTTGCGTTAGTTACATATTACTACAGACTGTTCTGTTTTTGACAGATTCTGTTTTCATTGCGTTGTTTGCTTATTTTGATGACTCTATGGCTAGTAAAATAGTTTATAAATCATAGAGAAGTTGGAATACAGTAGGTTTAACACCAATACAAATAAATAATGAGTTCATTACAGTACCTTGAAGTGGTGTTTTGTTTTCTTTCGCTAACGGAGCTCACGAGTTTTCTGTTAAGTTTTGTGTTGTGAAGTTTTCAAGTTTTGGGTAAGGATTCGATGGACTATGGAATAAGGAGTGGCAAGAGCCTAAGCTTGGGGATGCACAAGGCACCCCAAGGTAATATTTCAAGGACAACCAAGAGCCTAAGCTTGGGGATGCCCCGGAAGGCATCCCCTCTTTCGTCTTCGTTCATTGGTAACTTTACTTGGAGCTATATTTTTATTCACCACATGATATGTGTTTTGCTTGGAGCGTCATTTTATTTTGTTAGTATTTGCTTTCTGTTATTTAGATTAGTGTTTTGCATCTTTATTTTCAATAAAAATGTCAAGGATAGCCTTTGCCATGCTTATTTTGCAAGTATGCATGTTGCTGTTTGAAAACAGAAAGTTTACCGCTGTTGCAAAAATTCCCTAGAAAAGTCAGAGCATGATATAATGTTGAAACTTTTTGCATAATGAGATCTGATAAATTTAATACAGTGGGAATTTTAGTTCATAATTTTTGGAGTTAGGGAAGTATTGATACTCTTGCATTCTTTACAGACTGTACTGTTTTGGCAGATTGCTGTTATGTTTGCATTGTTTGCATATGTTTGCTTGTTAACGATTCTATTTGAGGATAGGAGTATTAAATATGCAGAGGAATTTAGTATGCAATTTTGAATAATAATGTTAGTGATTTGTTATAGTAGAAAATGATAAGGTTTTGCATTGGTTTATACTAACCTATCTCACGAGTTCTTGTTGAGTTTGTTGTGAATGAAGCTTTTGATAAAAAGAGAAACCATGATATGAGAGGAATTAAGGAGACACAAAAGCTCAAGCTTGGGGTTTCCCAAGGCACCCCAAGATAATATTTCAAGAAGTCTCAAGAATCTAAGCTTGGGGATGCCCCGGTAGGCATCCCACCTTTCTTCTTCAACAACTATCGGTTAGTATCGGTTGAACCTAAGTTCTTGCTTCTTCACATGAGTTGTGATATCCTTGAATTGTCATTTTATTTTGTTTTGCTTGCTGTTTGAATAAATTATCAAGATCTGAAATTATTAAATGGGAGAGTCTTCACATAGTTGTATAATTATTCGACTACTCATTGACCTTCACTTATATCTTTCGGAGTAGTTTGTCATTTGCTCTAGTGCTTCACTTATATCTTTTAGAGCACAATGGTGGTAGTTTTATTTTGAAGAAATAGTTGAACTCTCATGCTTCACTTATATTATTTTGAGAGTCTTAAATAGCATGGTAATTTGCTTAAATAATCCTAATATGCTAAGCATACAAGATTTGTAAGAATTCTTATGAGTGTGTTGAATACTAAGAAAAGTTTGATGCTTGATAATTGTTTTGAGATATGGAGGTAGTGATATTAAAGTCATGCTAGTTGGGTGATTATGAATTCAAACAATGCTTGTGTTGAAGTTAGCAAGTCCCATAGCATGCACGTATGGTTAAAGTTGTGTAACAAATTTGAAACATGAAGTGTACGTGGCTTGTGCATCCTTATGAGTGGCGGTCGGGGACGAGCGATGGTCTTTTCCTACCAATCTATCCCCCTAGGAGCATGCGGTAGTACTTGATTTTTGATGACTTCTAAATTTTTGCAATAAGTATATGAGTTCTTTTGACTAATGTTGAGTCCATGGATTATACGCACTTTTACCTTTCCGCCTTTGCTAGCCTCTTCGGTACCGTGCATTGCCCTTTCTCACCTTGAGAGTTGGTGCAAACTTCGCCGGTGCATCCAAACCCCATGATATGATACGCTCTATCACACATAAACCTCCCTATATCTTCCTCAAAACAGCCACCATACCTACCTATTATGGCATTTCCATAGCCATTCCGAGATATATTGCCATGCAACTTTACACCGTTCCGTTCATCATCAACATGGCATACATTACTTTTGTCATATTGCCATTGCATGATCATGTAGTTGACATCGTATTTGTGGCAAAGCCACCATGCATTATTTTTCATACATGTCACTCTTGATTCATTGCACCATCCTGGTACACCACCGGAGACATTCATATAGAGTCATATCTTGTTCTAGTTTCGAGTTGTAATCCTTATGTTGTAATCAATAGAAGTGTGATGATCATCATTATTAGAGCATTGCCCAAAAAAAAGAGAAAGGCCAAAAAGAAAAGAAAAAGAAGGCCCCAAAAAAAGAGAAAATAAAAAAATAATAAAAAAAAGGGCAATGTTACTATCTCTTTTTCCACACTTGTGCTTCAAAGTAGCACCTTGTTCTTCATGTAGTGAGTCTCATATATTGTGCTTCAAAGTAGCACCATGTTTTTCATATAGTGAGTCTCATAAGTTATCTTTTTCATACTAGTGGGAATTTTTCATTATAGAACTTGGCTTGTATATTCCTACGATGGGCTTCCTCAAATGCCCTAGGTCTTCATGAGCAAGCAAGTTGGATGCACGCCCACTAGTTTTCTTTTGTTGAGCATTCTTAGCTCTAGTGCATCCGTTGCATGGCAATCCCTACTCCTCATGTTGACATCAATTGATGGGCATCTCCATAGCCCGTTGATTATCCTCGTCAATGTGAGACTTTCTCCTTTTTTGTCTTCTCCACACAATCCCCATCATCATATTCTATTCCATTCACAGTGCTATATCCATGGCTCACGCTCATTTATTGCGTGAAGGTTGAAAAAGTTTGAGATTATTTAAGTATGAAACAATTGCTTGGCTTGTCATCGGGGGTACAGAAGTTGGGAACATCTTTGTGTGACGAAATGAAGCATAGCCTAACTATATGATTTTGTAGGGATGAACTTTCTTTTGCCATGTTATTTTGAGAAGACATGATTACTTTGTTAGTATGCTTGAAGTATTATTATTTTTATGTCAATATGAACTTTTGTCTTGAATCTTTCGGATCTGAATATTCATATCACAAGTAAGAAGAATTACATTGAATCTTTCGGAATTAAGCTTGGGGATGCTTGATACGTCTCCAACGTATCTATAATTTTTGATTGCTCCATGCTATATTATCTACTGTTTTAGGCAATATTGGGCTTTATTATCCACTTTTATATTATTTTTGGGACTAACCTATTAACCGGAGGCCCAGCCCAGATTTGCTGTTTTATGCCTATTTCAGTGTTTCGAGGAAAAGGAATATCAGACGGAGTCAAAACGGAACGAAATCAACCGGAGAAGTTATTTTTGGAAGGAAACCCACCTGATGGACTTGGACCCCACGTCAGAAGATATGGGAGGTGCTCACGAGGGTGGGGGCGCGCCCACCCCCTCGGGCGCGCCCCCTACCTCGTGGGGCCCCCGTAGCTCCACCGACGTACTCCTTTCACCCATATATACCTACGTACCCTAAAACTTACAGAACAGAAGATAGATCGGGAGCTCCGCCGCCGCAAGCCTCTGTAGCCACCAAAAACCTCTCGGGAGCCCGTTTGGCACCACTGAGGGGGGAACCCATCACCGTGGCCATCTTCATCATCTGGCGCTCTCCATGATGAGGAGGGAGTAGTTCACCCTCGGGGCTGAGGGTGCGTACCAGTAGCTATGTGTTTGATCTCTCTCTCTCTCTCGTGTTCTCTCGTGTTCCCTCTATGGCACGATCTTGATGTATCGAGCCTTGCTATTGTAGTTGGATCTTATGATGTTTCTCCCCCTCTACTCTCTTGTGATGAATTGAGTTTCCCCTTTGAAGTTATCTTATCGGATTGAGTCTTTTATGAGAACACTTGATGTATGTCTTGCCGTGCTTATCTGTGGTGACAATGGGATATCATGTGCCTCTTGATGTATGTTTTGGTGACCAACTTGCGGGTTCCGCCCATGAACCTATGCATAGGGGTTGGCACACGTTCTTGACTCTCCGGTAGAAGATTTGGGGCACTCTTTGAAGTACTTTTATGTTGGTTGGATGAATCTGAGATTGTGTGATGCATATCGTATAATCATGCCCACGGATACTTGAGGTGACAATGGAGTATCTAGGTGACATTAGGGTTTTGGTTGATTTGTGTCTTAAGGTGTTATTCTAGTACGAACTCTTTTATAGATTGATCCGAAAGAATAACTTTGAGGTGGTCTCGTACCCTACCATAATCTCTACGTTTGTTCTCCGCTATTAGTGGCTTTGGAGTGACTCTTTGTTGCATGTTTAGGGCTTGTTATATTATCTATCTATGTTATTATTGTTGAGAGAACTTGCACTAGTGAAAGTATGAACCCTAGGACTTGTTTCCTATCATTGCAATACCGTTTACGCTCACTTTTATCACTTGTTACCTTGCTGTTTTTATATTTTCAGATTACAAAAACCTATACCTACCATCCATATTGCACTTGTATCACCATCTCTTCGCCGAACTAGTGCACCTATACAATTTACCATTGTATTGGGTGTGTTGGGGACACAAGACACTCTTTGTTATTTGGTTGCAGGGTTGTTTGAGAGAGACCATCTTCATCCTACGCCTCCCACGGATTGATAAACCTTAGGTCATCCACTTGAGGGAAATTTGCTACTGTCCTACAAACCTGTGCACTTGCAGGCCCAACAACGTCTACAAGAAGAAGGTTGTGTAGTAGACATCAATCATAAACCCACAATTCATCGATCTCAACAAACACACCGTAAAAAGAAGATTACATTGAATAGATCTCCATGAGAGAGGGGGAGAACATTGTATTGAGATCCAAAAAGAGAGAAGAAGCCATCTAGCTACTAACTATGGACCGAAGGTCTGAAGTAAACTACTCACACTTCACCGGAGAGGCTATGGTGATGTAGAAGCCCTCCGTGGTGGATTCCCCTTCCGGCGGAGCTCCGGAACAGGATCCAAGATGGGATCTCGTGGGTACAGAAAGTTGCGGCGGTGGAATTAGGTTTTTGGCTCCGTATCTGATCGTTTGGGGGTACGTAGGTATATATAGGAGGAAGAGGTATGTCGGTGGAGCTTCGTGGGCCCCACGAGGGTGGGGGGCACGCCCCCTACCTCCTACCCACCTCGAAGCTTCCTTGGCGTAGGGTCCAAGTCTCCTAGGTCATATTCGGTGAGAAAATCACATTGCTGAAGGTTTCATTCCGTTTGGACTCCGTTTGATATTTCGTTTCTTCGAAACTCTGAAATAGGCAAAAAAACAGCAATTCTGGGCCGGGCCTCCGGTTAATAGGTTAGTCCCAAAAATAATATAAAAGTCAAAAATAAAGCCCAATAATGTCCAAAACAGTAGATAATATAGCATGGAGCAATCAAAAATTATAGATACGTTGGAGACGATCGGGCATCCCCAAGCTTAATTTCTGCTCGTCCTAGTAGGTAAATGATAAAAACAGAATTTTGATGCGGAGTGCTACTTGGCATAATTTCAATGTAACTCTTCTTAATTGTGGTATGAATATTCAGATCTGAAAGATTCAAGACAAAAGTTCATATTGACATAAAAATAATAATACTTCAAGCATACTAACAGAGCAATCATGTCTTCTCAAAGTAACATGGCCAAAGAAAGTTATCCCTACAAAATCATATAGTCTGGCTATGCTCTATCTTCACCACACAAAGTATTTAAATCATGCACAACCCCGATGACAAGCCAAACAGCCGTTTCATACTTTTGACATTCTCAAAACTTTTTCAATCTTCACGCAATACATGAGCGTGAGCCATGGATATAGCACTATATGTGGAATAAAAGGGTGGTTGTGGAGAAGACAAAAAGGGATAAGATAGTCTCACACCAACTAGGCGTATGAACGAGCTATGGAGATGCCCATCAATAGATATCAATGTGAGTGAGTAGGGATTGCCATGCAACGGACGCACTAGAGCTATAAGTATATGAAAGCTCAACAAAAGAAACTAAGTGGGTGTGCATCCAACTCGCTTGCTCACGAAGACCTAGGGCATTTTGAGGAAGCCCATCATTGGAATACACAAGCCAAGTTCTATAATGAAAAATTCCCACTAGTATATGAAAGTGACAAAATGAGAGACTCTCTATCATGAAGATCATGGTGCTACTTTGAAGCACAATTGTGGTAAAAGGATAGTAACATTGTCCCTTCTCTCTTTTTCTCTCATTTTTTTATTTGGGCCTTTTCTCTTTTTTTATGGCCTCTTTTCTTTTTTTCCGTCCGGAGTCTTATCCCGACTTGTGGGGGAATCATAGTCTCCATCATCCTTTTCCTCACTTGGGACAATGCTCTAAAAATGATGATCATCACACTTTTATTTTCTTACAACTCAACAATTACAACTCGAAACTTAGAACAAAATATGACTCTATATGAATGCCTCCGGCGGTGTACCGGGATATGCAATGAATCAAGAGTGACATGTATGAAAGAATCATGAACGGTGGTTTCGCCACAAATACGATGTCAACTACATGATCATGCTAGCAATATGACAATGATGGAGCGTGTCATAATAGACGGAACGGTGGAAAGTTGCATGGCAATATATCTCGGAATGGCTATGAAAATGCCATAATAGGTAGGTATGGTGGTTGTTTTGAGGAAGGTATATGGTGGGTGTATGATACTGGCAAAAAGTGCGCGGTATTAGAGAGGCTAGAAATGGTGGAAGGAAGAAAAGTGCGTATAATCCATGGACTCAACATTAGTCATAAAGAACTCATATACTTATTGCAAAAATCTACAAGTTATCAAAGCAAAGTATTACGCGCATGCTCCTAGGGGGATAGATTGGTAGGAAAAGACCATAGCTCGTCCCCGACCACCACTCATAAGGAAGACAATCAATAAATAAATCATGCTCCGACTTCATCACATAACGGTTCACCATACGTGCATGCTACGGGAATCACAAACTTTAACATAAGTATTTCTCAAATTCACAACTACTCAACTAGCATGACTATAATATCACCATCTTCATATCTCAAAACAATTATCAAGCATCAAACTTTTCTTAGTATTCAACGCACTCAAAAGAAAGTTTTACAAATCTTGAATACCAAGCCTATTAAGATTTTTTAAGCAAATTACCATGCTATTTAAGACTCTCAAAATAATCTAAGTGAAGCATGAGAGATCAATAGTTTCTATAAAACAAATCCACCACCGTGCTCTAAAAGATATAAGTGAAGCACTAGAGCAAAACTATATAGCTCAAAAGATATAAGTGAAGCACATAGAGTATTCTAACAAATTCCAATTCATGTATGGATCTCTCAAAAGGTGTGTACAGCAAGGATGGTTGTGTTAAACTAAAAAACAAAGACTCAAATCATAGAAGACGCTCCAAGCAAAACACATATCATGTGGTGAATAAAAATATAGCTCCAAGTAAAGTTACCGATGGAAGTAGACGAAAGAGAGGATGCCTTCCGGGGCATCCCCAAGCTTTGAATTTTTTGTGTACTTAGATTATCTTGGGGGTGCCATGGCCATCCCAAAGATTAGGCTCTTGCCACTCCTTGTTCCATAATCCATCAAAAGATTTCACCCAAAACTTGAAAACTTCACAACACAAAACTCAACAGAAATCTCGTGAGCTCCGTTAGCGAAAGAAAACAAAAGACCACTTCAAGGTACTATAATGAACTCATTCTTTATTTATATTGGTGTTAAATCTAATTTATTCCAACTTCTCTATGGTTTATAAACTATTTTACAAGCCATAGATTCATCAAAATAAGCAAACAACACACGAAAAACAGAATCTGTCAAAAACAGAACAGTCTGTAGTAATCTGTAACTAACGCAAACTTCTGGAACTCCAAAAATTCAGGAACAATAGGAAGACCTAGGAAATTTTTTTATTGATCAGCATCAATTGGAATCACTATTTTATCACGTTCTGATGATTTTTAACAATTGTTTTCGTGAACAGAAAGTTTCTGGAAATTACAGCAAGATCAAATAACTATCATCCAAGAAGATCCTATAGGTTTAACTTGGCACAAACACTAATTAAAACATAAAACCACATCTAAACAGAGGATAGAAACAATATTTATTCCTAAATAGAAACAAAAGCAAAAAAAAACTAAAAATAAAATTGGGTTGCCTCCCAACAAGCGCTATCGTTTAACGCCCCTAGCTAGGCATCGATAATTTAAATGATGCTCACATGAAAGACAAGAATTGAAGCACAAAGAGAGCATCATAAAACATGTGACAAGCACACTTAAGTCTAACATACTTCCTATGCATAGGTATTTTATAATCAAACAAATTATCAAGGCAAGCAAAAACTAGAATATGCAAGGAAGCGGAAAGAAACAATAGCAATCTCAACATAATGAGAGGTAATTTAGTAGCATGCAAATTTCTATAACCATATTTTCTTCTCTCATAATAATTACATGTAGGATCATAAGAAAATTCAACAAAATAGCTATCACATAAAATATTTTCAACACGATCCACATGCATGCAAAGTTGACACTCTTCCAAAATAGTGGGATTAACATTAACTAAAGTCATGACCTCTCCAAACCCACTTTTATCAACAATACCATAAGATTGAACATTCTCCAAATATGTGGGATCTAAAGTTGACACTCTTCCAAACTCACTTTCAATACTATTGCAAACATTATTATCAATCTCATATTCATCATGGGGCTTAAATAAATTTTCAAGATCATAAGAAGAATCACCCCAATCATGATCATTGCAACAAGTCGTGGACATAGCAAAGCTAGCATCCCCAAGCTTAGGGTTTTGCATATTATTAGCACAATTGACATTAATAGAATTTATAATAACATCATTGCGATCATGCTTTTTATTCAAAGATCTATCGTGAATCACTTCATAAGTTTCTTCTTTCAACACTTCATCACAATTTTCAGATTCACGAATTTCAAGCAAAACCTCATAAAGATAATCTAGTGCACCAAACTCACTAGCAATAGGTTCATCACAATTGGATCTCTTAAAGAGATTAGCAAGTGGATGAGGATCCATAA
The DNA here is from genome assembly GCA_021605205.1 of Aegilops longissima. Taxonomy (NCBI): domain Eukaryota; kingdom Viridiplantae; phylum Streptophyta; class Magnoliopsida; order Poales; family Poaceae; genus Aegilops; species Aegilops longissima. Next base: position 32,361 of record JAHIAM010000335.1, read on the forward strand.
ACTTTTAGCAAGCGAAGATGCAAGCAAAAAGAAGGCACATGGTAACACGAGCAAACAGAAGGACGAAAGGAAGACATGGCGAATAAAACGGCAAGGGTGAAGTGGGGGAGAGGAAAATGAGAGGCAAATGGCAAATAACGTAATGCGGGAGATAAGGGATTTGTGATGGGTACTTGGTATGTTGACTTCTGCGTAGACCTCCCCGACAACGGCGCCAGAAATTCTTCTTGCTACCTCTTGAGCTTGCGTTGGATTTCCTTGAAGAGGAAAGGTGATGCAGCACAGTAGCGTAAGTATTTCCCTCAGTTTTTGAGAACCAAGGTATCAATCCAGTAGGAGGCTACGCGCGAGTCCCTCGTACCTACACAAAGCAAATAATTCCTCGCAACCAACTCGAATAGGGGTTGTCAATCCCTTCACGGTCACTTACGAGAGTGAGATCTGATAGAGATGATAGATAATATTTTTGGTATTTTTGGTATAAAGATGCAAAGTAAAATAAAAGGCAAAGTAAAAAAGCAAAGCAATAATAAAGTGATGGAAGATTAATATGATGAAGATAGACCCGGGGGCCATAGATTTCACTTGTGGCTTCTCTCAAGAGCATAAGTATTTTACGGTGGGTGAACGAATTACTGTTGAGAAATTGACAGAATTGAGCATAGTATGAGAATATCTAGGTATGATCATGTATATAGGCATCACGGACGAGACAAGTAGACCGACTCCTACCTGCATCTACTACTATCACTCCACTCATCGACCGCTATCCAGCATGCATCTAGAGTATTAAGTTCAAGAAAACAGAGTAACGCCTTAAGCACGATGACATGATGTAGAGGGATAAATTCATGCAATATGATAAAAACCCCATCTTGTTATCCTCGATGGCAAAAATACTATACGTGCCTTGCTGCCCCAACTATCACTGGGAAAGGACACCACAAGATTGAACCCAAAACTAAGCACTTCTCCCATTGCAAGAAAGATCAATCTAGTAGGCCAAACCAAACTGATAATTCGAAGAGACTTGCAAAGATAACCAATCATACATAAAAGAATTCAGAGAAGATTCAAATACTGTTCATAGATAATCTTGATCATAAACCCAAAATTCATCTGTCTCAACAAACACAACGCAAAAAGAAGATTACATCGAATAGATCTCCATGAGAGAGGGGGAGAACATTGTATTGAGATCAAAAAAGAGAGAAGAAGCCATCTAGCTACTAACTATGGACCCGAAGGTCTGAAGTAAACTACTCACACTTCACCGGAGAGGCTATGGTGATGTAGAAGCCCTCCGTGGTGGATTCCCCTTCTGGTGGAGCTCCGGAACAGGCCCCAAGATGGGATCTCGTGGGTACAGAAAGTTGCGGCGGTAGAATTAGGTTTTTGGCTCCGTATCTGATTGTTTGGGGGTACGTAGGTATATATAGGAGGAAGAGGTACGTCGGTGGAGCTTTGTGGGCCCCACGAGGGTGGGGGCGCGCCTGGGGGGGTAGGGCGTGCCCCCCTACCTCGTGCCCACCTCGAGGATGGGGTTTATATCATATTGCATGAGTTTATCCCTCTACATCATGTCATCTTGCTTAAAGTGTTACTCCATTCTTATGAACTTAATACTCTAGATGCATGCTGGATAGCGGTCGATGTGTGGAGTAATAGTAGTAGATGCAGGCAGGAGTCGGTCTACTTATCACGGACGTGATGCCTATATGCATGATCATACCTAGATATTCTCATACCTATGCTCAATTCTATCAATTGCTCGACAGTAATTTGTTTACCCACCGTAATACTTATGCTATCTTGAGAGAATCCACTAGTGAAACCTATGGGCCCCGGGTCTATTTTCCATCATATTAATCTCCCGTCAACAAGCTATTTCTATTACCGTTTATTTTGCTTTCTTTACTTTTAGTCTTTATCATAAAAATACCAAAAATATTATCTTATCATCTCTATCAGATCTCACATTTGCAAGTGGCCATGAAGGGATTGACAATCCCTTTATCGTGTTGGTTGCAAGGTTCTTATTTGTTTGTGTAGGTGCGTGGGACTTGAGCGTGCTCTCCTACTGGATTGATACCTTGGTTCTCAAAAACTGAGGGAAATACTTACGCTACTTTACTGCATCACCCTTTCCTCTTCAAGGGAAAACCAACGCAGTGCTCAAGAGGTAGCAAGAAGGATTTCTGGCGCCGTTGCCGGGGAGTCTATGCACAAGTCAAGACATACCAAGTACCCATCACAAACTCTTATCCCTCGCATTACATTATTTGCCATTTGCCTCTCGTTTTCCTCTCCCCCACTTCACCCTTGCCATTTTATTCGCCCTCTCTTTCCGTTCATCTCTTTCCCGTTGTTTTTCTTGTGCGATGGCCGAATCAAAAAGGGTTAAGGGCTCTCTCCAGTGTTTTAATACTTTGGATAGTCCCTCTGTCCTCTCTAAGCTCATAAATAATGATGCTATGGAAAGACCTACCGGGGTTATCAATGAGGGTTTGAATAATTTCAATGAAGATGATCCCGGAATTTTTCGTTATTTACTTGATGAGTCTTTGAAAGATGCTTGGGATAGGCTTTTAAGGATCCGAGCTAGCTATGTGCCCCAATATCAAATTGAGATATACCTAAAAAGCTTTTATGTTGGGTTGCCCACTTCGTTCAAGCAAGTTTTAGATTCTATTTTTGAAGAGGGTTTTCTTGAAGGGGATCCCATAGATACCTATGAAAAGATGAAAACTATATTTGGGCACCCCATGAGTGAGAAAGTTGAATCCACCTCTCTTTTGTGCTTTTACCAAAACGAAATTATCAAAGAGATGAAGGCTAGCTTAGATGCAAATTTCTGTAGCGTGCTTAATCTTTCTTCCACCATTAATGGCCACGTGCTTTCTCAAAATAGAAAGATAAATGATATAGATAATAAATTTTCTCTTTTCTTTCCCAACACCAAAGATGGCAATACTTAGATCTATCCTCGCTTTTATGCCTAGCTAGGGGCGTTAAACGATAGCGCTTGTTGGGAGGCAACCCAATTTTATTTTAGTTTTTTGCTTTTTGCTCCTGTTTAGTAATAAATCTTTGATCTAGCCTCTGGTTAGATGTGTATGTATGTTTTAATTAGTGTTTGTGCCAAGTGAAACCTATAGGATCTTCTTGGATGATAGTTATTTCATCTTCCTGAAAATTCCAGAAACTTTCTGTTCACAAAAACAATTGTTTAAAATCACCAGAACGTGATAAAATACTGATTCCAATTGCAGTATATCAATAAACAAATTATCTAGGTCTTCCTATTTTGGTAGATTCTTCTGAGTTCCAGAAGTTTGCGTTAGATACAGATTACTACAGACTGTTCTGTTTTTGACAGATTCTATTTTTCGTGTGTTGTTTGCTTATTTTGATGAATCTATGGCTAGTAAAAGAGCTTATAAACCATAGAAAAGTTGGAATACAGTAGGTTTAAAACCAATATAAATAAATAATGAGTTCAATACAGTACCTTGAAGTGGTGTTTTGTTTTCTTTCGCTAACGGAGCTCACGAGATTTTCTGTTAAGTTTTGTGTTGTGAAGTTTTCAAGTTTTGGGTAAAGATTTGATGGATTATGGAACAAGGATTGGCAAGTGCCTAAGCTTGGGGATGCCCAAGGCACCCCAAGGTAAAATCCAAGGACAACCAAAAGCCTAATCTTTGGGATGCCCCGGAAGGCATCCCCTCTTTCGTCTTCGTCTGTCGGTAACTTTACTTGGGGCTATATTTTTATTCACCACATGATATGTGTTTTGCTTGGAGCGTCTTGTATGATTTGAGTCTTTGCTTTTAGTTTACCACAATCATCCTTGGTGTACACACTTTTGATAGAGACACACATGATTCAGAATTTATTAAAATACCCTATGTGCTTCACTTATATCTTTTGAGCTATATAGTTTTTGCTCTAGTGCTTCACTTATATATTTTAGAGCACGGTGGTGGTTTTGTTTTATAGAAATTATTGTTCTCTCATGCTTCACTTATTTTGAGAGTCCTACAAAACAGCATGGTAATTTGCTTAAATTGTGAAATTAGTCCTAATATGATAGGCATCCAAGATTAGTAAAAACTTTCATATAAGTGCATTGAATACTAAGAGAAGTTTGATAGTTGATGATTGTTGTGAGATATGAAGATGGTGATATTAGAGTCATGCTAGTTGAGTAGTTGTGAATTTGAGAAATACTTGTTCTAAAGTTTGCGATTCCCGTAGCATGCACGTATGGTGAACCATTATGTGATGAAGTTGGAGCATGATTTATTTATTGATTGTCTTCCTTATGAGTGGCGGTCGGGGATGAGCGATGGTCTTTTCCTACCAATCTATCCCCCTAGGAGCATGCGCGTAGTACTTCGTTTCGATAACTAATAGATTTTTGCAATAAGTATGTGAGTTCTTTATGACTAATGTTGAGTCCATGGATTATACACACTCTCACCCTTCCACCATTGCTAGCCTCTCTAATACCGCGCACCTTTTGCCGGTATCATACACCCACCATATACCTTCCTCAAAACAGCCACCATACCTACCTATTATTGCATTTCCATAGCCATTCCGAGATATATTGCCATGCAACTTACCACCGTTCCGTTTGTCATGACACACTCCATCATTGTCATATTACTTTGCATGATCATGTATTTGACATCGTATTTGTGGCAAAGCCACCAATTATAATTCTTTCATACAAGCCACTCTTGATTCATTGCATATCCCGGTACATCGCCGGAGGCATTCACATAGAGTCATATTTTGTTCGAAGTATCGAGTTGTAAGTAAATAAAATTGGATGACCATCATTATTAGAGCATTGTCCGAAGTGAGGAAAGGATGATGGAGACTATGATTCCCCCACAAGTCGAGATGAGACTCCGGACGAAAAGAAAAAAAAAGAGGCCAAAAAAAGAGAAGAAGGCCCAAATAAAAAAATGAGAGAAAAAGAGAGAAGAGACAATGTTACTATCCTTTTTACCACACTTGTGCTTCAAAGTAGCACCATGATCTTCATGATAGAGAGTCTCCTATGTTGTCACTTTCATATACTAGTGGGAATTTTACATTATAGAACTTGGCTTGTATATTCCAATGATGGGCTTCCGCAAAATGCCCTAGGTCTTCGTGAGCAAGCGAGTTGGATGCACACCCACTTAGTTTCCGTTGTTGAGCTTTCATACATTTATAGCTCTAGTGCATTCGTTGCATGGCAATCCCTACTCACTCACATTGATATCTATTGATGGGCATCTCCATAGCCCATTGATACGCCTAGTTGATGTGAGACTATCTTCTTCTCTCTTTTTTGTCTTCTCCACAACCACCATTCTATTCCACATATAGTGATATGTCCATGGCTCACGCTCATGTATTGCGTGAAGATTGAAAAAGTTTGAGAACACCAAAAGTATGAAACAACTGCTTGGCTTGTCATCGGGGTTGTGCATGATTAAATACTTTGTGTGATGAAGATAGAGCATAGCCAGACTATATGATTTTGTAGGGATAACTTTCTTTGGCCATGTTATTTTGAGAAGACATGATTGCTTTGTTAGTATGCTTGAAGTATTATTATTTTCATGTCAATATTAAACTTTTATCTTGAATCTTCCGGATCCTAATATTCATGCCACAATTGAGAGAATTACATTGAAAATTATGCTAAGTAGCATTCCACATCAAAAATTTGTTTTTATCATTTACCTACTCGAGGACAAGCAGGAATTAAGCTTGGGGATGCTTGATACGTCTCCAACATATCTATAATTTTTTATTGTTCCATGCTATTATATATTCTGTTTTGGATGTTCAATGGGCTTTATTATACACTTTTGTATTATTTTTGGGACTAACCTATTAACTGGAGGCCCAGCTCAAATTGCTGTTTTTTTCCTATTTCAGTGTTTCGAAGGAAAGGAATACTAAACGGAGTCCAAATGGAATGAAACCTTCGGGAACATGATTTTCGGAACAAACGTGATCCAGAGGACTTGGAGTGGACGTCAAGAAACCAACGAGGAGGCCACGAGGCAGGGGGCACGCCTACACCCCCTGGGCGCGCCCTCCACCCTCGTGGGCCCCTCGTGGCTCCACCGAGCTACTTATTCCTCCTATATATACCTACGTACCCCGAAAACATCATATACGGAGCCAAAACCCTATGTCCATCGCCGCAACCTTCTGTACCCGTGAGATCCCATCTTGGGGCCTTTTCTGGCGCTTCGCCAGAGGGGGCATTGATCACGGAGGGCTTCCACATCAACACCATAGCCTCTCCGATGATGTGTGAGTAGTTTACTTTAGACCTTCGGGTCCATAGTTATTAGCTAGATGGCTTCTTCTCTCTTTTTGGATCTCAATTCAAAGTTCTCCTCGATTCTCTTGGAGATCTATTCGATGTAATCTTCTTTTGCGGTGTGTTTGTCGAGATTCGATGAATTGTGGGTTTATGATCAAGATTATCTATGAACAATATTTGAATCTCCTCTGAATTCTTTTATGTATGATTTGTTATCTTTGCAAGTCTCTTCGAATTATCAGTTTGGTTTGGCCTACTAGATTGATCTTTCTTGCAATGGGAGAAGTGCTTAGCTTTGGGTTCAATCTTGCGGTGCTCGATCCCAGTGACAGTTGGGGAAATGATACGTATTGTATTGTTTCCATCAAGGATAAAAAGATGGGGTTTATATCATATTGCATGAGTTTATCCCTCTACATCATGTCATCTTGCTTGAAGCGTTACTCTGTTCTTATGAAATTAATACTCTAGATGCATGCTGGATAGCGGTCGATGTATGGAGTAATAGTAGTAGATGTAGGCAGGAGTCGGTCTACTTGTCACGGACGTGATGCCTATATACATGATCATACATAGATATTCTCATAACTATGCTCAATTCTATCAATTGCTCGATAGTAATTTGTTTACCCATCGTAATACTTATGCTATCTTGAGAGAAGCCGGTAGTGAAACCTATGGCCCCCGGGTCTATTTTCCATCATATTAATCTGCCGTCAACAAGCTATTTCTATTACCGTTTATTTTGCTTTCTTTACTTTTAGTCTTTATCATAAAAATACCAAAAATATTATCTTATCATCTCTATCAGATCTCACTTTTGCAAGTGGTCGTGAAGGGATTGACAACCCCTTTATCGCGTTGGTTGCAAGGTTCTTATTTGTTTGTGTAGGTGCGTGGGACTTGAGCGTGGTATCCTACTGGATTGATACCTTGGTTCTCAAAAACGGAGGGAAATACTTACGCTACTTTACTGCATCACCCTTTCCTCTTCAAGGGAAAACCAACGCAGTGCTCAAGAGGTAGCACTCCCCCAAGAGTAGTGCATTATAGAGAATTTGCATTTGAATACAAAATTCACAAGGTGGGATTACCACTTTCACTATATCTAGAAAACACTAGGCGAGATCAAGAAATTAACAAGATCCACAAGTGGTATGGAAGACAACGGGAGTTGACACAATCCTTGGCAAGAGATAAGGAAAATAAAAGCAAAGGCCAATGTAAAGATGATCAACAATTTTTACCACATAGATGACTACCAATTGTCAAGAGACAAGAAGTATTTGGAAATGATTCCCGGTGGTATATTTGAATGATATCCATCATCATCTTCACACCAAATACAAAAGCAAATTACAACTTGTAGAGCTAACATGCCACCTAGGAACAAGATAATTTACAATATCAATTCTAGGTGACAATATCTCAAATGAACACATTTTCTAGGCTTGTAATATGCACATAGCATATTACTCCCCCATAATGTGATACCAATAAAAACTTAACAAGAGGCAATAAGGGAATCCAACAAGAGATAATTAATGGACTATTTAGAATTTGAATTTCTCATGAGAAGACATACCACATAGCGACTAGATAATCTTATAATATCAAAACTAGATGGTATTACTCATGTACACACATTTATAGGATTGTGAGGTGCACAAAGCACATCACTGCCCCACAATGGGGTATTCCATTAATCTCTCACAAGATCCAACTAAGATACAAACAAGATGCACAAAGGCTCAACGAACGACACACATGTACATGAAGTGCAAACCAACATACACATACTTGATTACTCAAGATAAGCAATTTGGAGACACAACATATACAAACACATGCAAGGAAAAAAACCAAAACATGCAAAGAGGCAAGTAACTTTCAATGTAAACAATTTAAGTACAAGTTACTGGAAGGAGGCACATTGTATATAGTACAGAAACTTGATAGCCCAATTGACTTGGCTTGAGACAATAAGAATGATGAAGTCCCCTTGATTCTTCATAATGTAGCCAAGTCTCCAATGCCCTCCAACAACACCTATTGATCAAGTTTGAGCTTGTTGGTCCCCAACCAATTTGGGTCCTAATAGGTTAGTCACAATAGGCTTGGCAACCCAAATGGTTCTTTGCTTGAAACCACTTTGAGTACAAGAAACTTGGCAAACACATTGGCAACCTTATCCTTCCCAAGAGAATAGATATCATCAATAATAATTGGGTTGGATAAGTTACCACAAGTGCATTAGGAAGCATGGTGACCTTTCTCACGACATAGGTAGCAACGTCTACTCTTCACTTTCTTCTCACTTGATTTCTTAACTTGAGAAGCATTAGCTTGAGTTTTCTTGGGAAGAGGCCTTTCTTCAACTTGAGGTTGAGCATGAGAATGAACTTGTGGCCGCTTCCCTTGTTGCTTGTCACTAATGGTCTTCTTCTTAAAAGGGAAAGATCTAACATGATGCCCTTCAATTTTGCACTTGAAGCAAATGGTCTTGGCCGAATTCTTGACTTGTTTTTGGCCCTTCTTCTTGTTGCTCTTGGACTTCTTCTTCTTATTGGAGTTGAATACAAGTCCACCTTTGTCATTGGGGGATTTTTGCACACTCAAGATAATGTTGAGTGTGGCCTTCCCTTCATGAAACTTTTCCAAGTCTTTCTTCAAAGAAGTGACTTGGGCCATGAGCTCTTTGATTTCCTCTAAATTGTTAGTCTCAACACAAGCACTAGAGGAAGTATAAGCTTCATCGTTAGAGCAACAAGGCAAGGAAAGCAATTCATCACAATATGTACCATGGATGAATCACGAGGACTAGCATTAGGCAATATAGCATTTTGACTAAAAGTAGTGCTAGTATCCACATGAGGCTCACTAGATGTTACCTTAGCAATCATGGCCTCATGAGCTATCTTTAGCACATTATGGGATACTAGAAGATCATCATGAGAGCTTGAGAGCTTTTCATGGCTTTCTTCCAATTTCCCATAATTGCTAGATAGCAACTCAAGTTGAGCCCGAAGCTCAACATTCTCCTTCAAAACGGATGCTTCACAAGTAATAGAGTTAGTAGCACAAGCATCATAAATAATAGCAAGAGGAGAAGGCAACTTTACAAGCTCTTTTGAATATGAAGCTTTAAGTTGTGCATGAGACTCGGTGAGTTTGATGAGCTCACTCTTAATGACCCTTGAGCCATTTTCGAGGTTGATGTCGCTTGAAGCTACGTCGGTATTTCCCCAAAGAGGAAGGGATGATGCAGCACATCGGCGGTAGGTATTTCCCTCAGAAATAAAATCAAGGATATCGAACCAGTAGCTGAACCAAGCAACACAACGCAAACAGCCTCTGCACACAAATAACAACACATCACAACCCGGCGTGTTAAAGGGGTTGTCAATCCCTTTCGGGGTACGGCGCCAGAAATTGTGTGTTGACGGGAGAAAGTTGTAATAGATTGAAATAATAGATTGCAAATAAAATAAAGTGCAACAAAGTATTTTTGTAATTTTTGTTTAATAGATCTGAATAAAAAGAGCAAATAAAATAGATCGCAAAGCAAATATATGAGAAAGAAGACCCGGGTCCGTAGGTTTCACTAGTGGCTTCTCTCGAGAAAGATAGCAAATGGTGGGTAAACAAATTACTGTTGGGAAATTGATAGAACTTCAAATAATTATGACAATATCCAGGCAATGATCATTACATAGGCATCACGTCCAAGATTAGTAGACCGACTCCTGCCTGCATCTACTACTATTACTCCACACATCGACCATTATCCAACATGCATCTAGTGTATTAAGTTCATGGAAAATTGGAGTAATGCAATAAGAACGATGACATGATGTAGACACGATCCATTATCTATGGCGGTAGATATAGATACCGTCTTTTCATCCTTAGTAGCAACGATACATACGTGTCGGTTCCCTTTCTGTCACTAGGATCAAGCATCGTAAGATCGAACCCACTACCGGGCACCTCTTCCCATTGCAAGATAAATAGATTAAGTTGGCCAAACAAAACCCAAATATCGGAGAAGAAATACAAGGCTATAAGAGATCATGCGTATAAGAGATCAAAGAAACTCAAATAACTTCCATGGATATAAAAATATATAACTGATCATAAACTCGAAGTTCATCAGATCCCAACAAAGACACCGCAAAAGAGTTACATCATATGGATCTCCAAGAGACCATTGTATTGAGAATTCCGCGAGAGAGAGAAAACCATCTAGCTACTAACTATGGACCCGAAGGTCTACAAAGAACTACTCATGCATCATCGGAGAGGCACCAATGGAAGTGGTGAACCCCTCCGTGATGGTGTCTGCTACCTCCTGAGCACTGTGTTGGTTTTCCCTTGAAGAGGAAAGGGTGATGCAGTAAAGTAGCGTAAGTATTTCCCTCAGTTTTTGAGAACCAAGGTACCAATCCAGTAGTAGACCACGCTCAAGTCCCACGCACCTACACAAACAAATAAGAACCTTGCAACCAACGCGATAAAGGGGTTGTCAATCCCTTCACAGCCACTTGCAAATGTGAGATCTGATAGAGATGATAAGATACTATTTTTGGTATTTTTATGATAAAGACTAAAAGTAAAGAAAGCAAAATAAACGGTAATAGAAATAACTTGTTGACGGGAGATTAATATGATGGAAAATAGACCCAGGGGTCATAGGTTTCACTAGTGGCTTCTCTCAAGATAGCATAAGTATTACGATGGGTAAACAAATTACTGTCGAGCAATTGATAGAATTGAGCATAGTTATGAGAATATCTAGGTATGATCATGTATATAGGCATCACGTCCGTGACAAGTAGACCGACTCCTGCCTGCATCTACTACTATTACTCCACACATCGACCACTATCCACCATGCATCTAGAGTATTAAGTTCATAAGAACGGGGTAACGCTTTAAGAAAGATGACATGATGTAGAGGGATAAACTCATGCAATATGATATAAACCCCATCTTTTTATCCTCGATGGCAACAATACAATACGTGTCATTTCCCCTACTATCACTGGGATCGAGCACCGTGTTGGTGTACAAAAGTAGGGGCACACCTTTGTACCCCTTTACTTGTGCACGGGCAGTCGGAGCCGCGTGCCATGGCCACACTAAGCAGGGCAGAGGAGGGGAGCTGGAGAGAAGCCGAAGCACAAGATGGACAAGGCAACGCCAATACCAAAGATACCAAAGAGCGAGAGGGCGAGATGGACTCCCCCAGCAAGGCCCTTGCCGGGACAGTCTCCGCGGCCCCGGCAAGAGCCTTGCCGGGGCAACTTGCCCGATGCTAACAGAGCGAGCCACCCTTGAGCCCACGGGTTCCAACTCAACCAACCACATTGGAACTATGGCTCGGGAGGCACCTCCGTGGTAGCATGCAAATATTTGTCAAGACCATAGAGATATGAGATCAGATGAGAACCAGAAGACAGCGACCCTCGGCGGGATCATTGCCGAGGAGATCCACAAGACCCCCGGCAAGCGCCTTGCCGGGGACGACTGCAACGCCACGGCAAGGCCCTTGCCGAGGGCGTCAGCAGGGACACAGCCAGGCCCGCGTCGACCAAGACTCTACCGCCGTCCCCAAGCAGCTGCTAGCTCAACCAGTTGGGCAGGCACCTGCGTGGCGACGGGCGGCCTCTACGCCAACTCAGCAAGCACCTGCGTGGTGGCATGCAGATCTTCGTGAAGACCCTACCACTGCTCCACCTCAGCTACCTTCCTGCCTACATGGCGCCCATGCACCGCTGGCCTGGGCGCGTGTCAAAGCAAGGCGAGGCGGCAACGGACGGGACGGGCCTCGTTCCCGTCCCCAATAAAGCTAAGGGACACCTAAGCTACGCATTAAATGCATCTTGTCCTGTAACACGAGCGATAAGCTCGCAGCACTGTAGGCCTTTCCACCCCATGTGTGCCACTGTGGCAGCCCCTTCCGACTATAAAAGGAGGCCCTTGGCATACTGGAGAGGGATTCGGCTCTTTTGAACTATGCAGCCACCATAGCTAGTTAGAGAGCTCAAGAACTCTCTCAAATACACACCAAAGCAGGACTAGGGTATTACGCATCCTCGCGGCCCGAACCTGGGTAAACGATCCTTGTGTTGACTGCTAATCCTGCTCTTCTCACAACCCCGCGCCTCGGCAACCGTAGTAGGGATTCTTGTGATCCCATAGGTGTCGTTTCCCACTGACATCTTTGGCGCGCCAGGTAGGGGGTGCAATTGTGAGAATATGGTCTAGTAGTTAGCCTAGCAGTTCTTCATCGCCATGGCTCCCAAGAAGAAGATGATCACGCCGATCGGCTCGTCGGGAGCCGAACGGCCCATGCCAGTGCGGGCGAGCAGTGGGCCGGTCGCGGACAGGACCCGGGCCGCAGTCCGCGAGCACCAGCAACGCTCCGGCAGTCAGAGCCTGGCGAGCGGTGTCGTTCGTGCGCTAGGCGACGGGCCGCACGCCGCCAAATCCAAAGATGGAGCTGCCCCCCCCGCAGGCGGCGTGGGGCCCTCCAGGAGTGTCGTTGTGCCACCCACGGGTGATGCAGCAACCTCCAAGACACCCACGCTGGCGCCCACAACGCACTCTTCCCAGGGTGCACGCAACGAGCAGCGCCACCATGCTAGAGACCACGGACACCGCCGTGGGAAGAGCCATGTGCATCGTCCGCGGGATGAAGGAGTCCAACATGCTCGCCCAAGTGCTGCCGAAAATGGCACGCAGCCGCTGGGCCGTGGTAGAGCTCCTTCTAATGTAGTGATGCCACGGTGCACTCTCCTCCTCCACGCCAGCCACCGCGGGTGTCGGTCTGTCGTGATGACGCTTGTGATAACATTTCCAGAGCGTCGTCCGACCCACGGACCTACCGCGACCAACGCCAAGTTCTTCAAGAACGAGCCCACGAAGATGCTCGAACCACTATCGAGCGCCGGTGCGATACGCGCCACCAGTCGGACAAGCGGGCGGGACCAACTATGGACCACCCAGCGCCGGGGAGCTCCGGCGGCCTACCTTACGAGGTGGGTTGCCCAGCTTTTACCCGTGAGTTGCGGCAGTTCCAGTGGCCGTCCCACCGCACGTTCAAGCCCGACGTTGGCTAGAAGTACAACGGCAAGACCCATCCGTCAGAGTTCCTCAGTATCTACACCATCACGATGCAAGCTGCCCGAGATCGCGATGACAAGGTGCTTGCCAATTACTTCCCGTTGGCACTGAAGCCAAACGTCATGTCTTGGTTGATGCACTTGCCGGCGGATTCCATCTCTTCTTGGTCGGATCTGTGCCATGAGTTCGTTGGTGCCTTCACCGGGGGCCACCAAGCTCATGGCCAAGCCAGCGATCTGCATATCATTCCCTAGAAGGAAGGGGAAACCCTGCGCAAGTACATCCAGAGGTTCAGCCGGGTGCGGTACAACATCCTCGATGTTCATCCCACCGCCGTGATCAACGCGTTCCATCAGAACGTGCGCAACCGCAAGATGCACGAAGAGCTGGCGATGAACAAGGTTAAGGATGTGGCCGAACTTTATGTTCTGGCCGATAGGTGCGCCCGGGCTGAAGAGGGAAGGAAGTACCCCGGCGAGGACGCCGACGCGGAAACTGACTCTACTGATGAAGACACCGCCGCCCCCAACGAAGAAGGGCCGGCCTCGCATCAGGAAACGCAAGGGCAAGACCATGCTTGCCGTCGAGGGATCCGACAGCACCGGCGCTGCCAAGAAGGCCAAGGCAGACGGCCCCGGCAAGGAGATTTCCGGGTGCGCCGCTTGCTGGGCCTTGGCGGCTGCCGACAAGCCAGGAAGCTCTGACAAGCAGTACTGCAAGATCCACCGTACCAAGGGCCATGACCTCCAGAACTGCCGACAAGTCGAGCTGCTTGCTGAGAAGCAAAAAGCTAAGTACGAAAGGCGGGACAAGGAGAAGGGCCAGGATGGTGCCGAGGGATCCGACAAGAAGCGTGGCGGCCAAGGAGGCCGCCGTGGTAAGGATAACCAACAAGAGAAGCCCGCTCGGGGCCGCGACAAGAAGCAGGAAGATGATGATCATGACGAGTACGACGAGTCCGGCGAGCAAGAGTTCCAGAAGGCTACAGAGGCCATGTGTGTCGACGGTGGCGCCTCACTGCATACTTCTCACCGCCAGCTCAAATAGTGGGCGTGTGAGATTACAGCGGCAGAGCCCTTGTTCGATGCTCAGAAGCCGCTGAAGTGGTCCAGCACGCCCCTCATCTTTGACGCCGAGGATCACCCTGACCGCACAACTACGGTCGGGTGTTTGCCGTTGTTGGTTTCACCAACGATACGCAACCTTAAGGTGAACAAGATGCTGGTTGACGGTGGGGCCGGTCCGAACTTGATCTCACCCTCTGTGATCAAAAGGCTGCAAATTCCTAATGGAGACCTTGAGGAAACGGGCACGTTTCAAGGGGTCAACCCTAGGAGGAGCCAGCCAAAGGGGAAGGTCACGTTGCCCGTGACGTTTGGAGGCGAGCTAAACTACAAGACGGAGAGGATTGTCTTCGACGTAGCCGAGATCCCCTTGCCCTACAACGGGATCCTCGGCCGCCCGACACTGGCCAAGTTCATGGCGGCGTCGCACTATGCTTACAACACGCTGAAGATGCCTGGGCCGATGAACATCATCACCATCCCCTCTGACAAGAAGGACGCTACCGATCTGCGCCGACCTACTCTACCGGGAAGCGATTGCAGCAGATGTCGCCAAGGCACTTGCTCCCGCCGCTGAATCCCGGAGGGAAGAAGAAGACCGGCAAGACCTCTCGCACCCACTCCGCAAGCTCACCTCTTGGTGTTGTGCTGCCGTCAGGGCGTGCTGAGAGCTCCACCGCAAGAGCAAGAAATCCAGAGCTACGCCACCAGGGACTAAGAAGGTGTCCGTCAGGGAGGAAGGCACGGGAGGGGCTTTCACCATAAGCCCCACCCTCGACAGCAAATAGGAAAGCACGCTCGTCACTTTCCTGCGGGCGAATGTTGATGTGTTTGCATGGCAAGCATCTGACATCCCCAGCGTTCCCAGGGAAGTGATTGGGCACCATCTTGCTGTCTGTCCTGATGCGCGACCCGTCAAGCAGAAGGTCAGGAAGCAAGCTTTGGAACGGCAGGAGTTCATCACAGAGGAGATCAGGAAGTTGGAAGCAGCGGGCTTGGTGAGGGGAGTGCTCCATCCGACGTGGTTGGCCAATCCGGTAGTGGTGCGCAAGGCAAACGAGAAGTGGAGGTTGTGTATTGATTACACAGATATCAATAAGGCTTGTCCTAAGGACCCCTTCCTGTTGCTGCGCATCGACCAGATTGTTGACTCCACGGCCGGGTGTGATCTGTTATCATTCCTCGACGCCTACCCGGGCTACCACCAGATCTTCATGACAAGAGAAGATGAAGAGAAGACATCATTCATCACCCCATGTGGTACGCACTGCTTTTTACGGATGCCTTTCGGGTTGAAGAGTGCTGGCTCAACGTTTGCAAGGGCAGTCCAAATTGGTTTTGAACCCAAGCTACATAGAAATATGGAAGCCTATATCGATGACATAGTGTTCAAAACCAAGGACAGGGCAACTCTTGTACAAGACTTAGAAGAGACGTTTGCCAACCTGCGCAAGATCAACCTCAAGCTGAACCCTGAGAAGTGTGTCTTCGGTGTTCCGTCTGGCAAACTTCTCGGGTTCTTCGTGTCGCAGTGTGGGATCGAGGCAAACACAGACAAGATCAAGGCTATCGAGCAGATTGAGGCGCCCAAGCGGATCAAGGATGTGCGTCGGCTCACTGGCTGCGTTGCCGCCATGAGCCGATTCATCTCCAAGTCTGCCGAGCGTGCCCTTCCTTTTTTCAAGATCCTGAAGAAGGCGGGCCCAATGGAGTGGACCCCAGAGGCTGAAGCGGAGTTGCAAGACCTGAAGAGATACCTTTCCTATGCTGATACTAGTTGCGCCAATACCACAGGAACCATTGCTGCTGTATCTGGCGGCGATGAACCAAGTGGTCAGTGCCGCGCTAGTGGCGCAGAGGGAGATTGAAAAAGAGGCAGTGGTAATGGTAGGACCGGCGGACGGCAAGTCAGAGACTCCCCCGGCAAGGAGAGGCTCCCGGCAGAGACTGATGCCGTCAGGGCGGAGCCCGCGTGGCCAAATGAGGTGGTGTAGAAGAAGAAGATGATGCAGCACCCGGTTTACTTTGTCAGCTCCCTCTTGCAGGGGGCTAGGTCAAGGTACTCCAGTGTGCAGAGATTGCTCTTCGGCCTCCTTATGGCCTGGAGGAAGCTGCGTCATTACTTCCAAGCCCACGAGATCACCGTCGTCACCCGCCTCCTATTGCAACGGATACTGCACAACCCAGACGCAACCGGAAGGATTGTGGAGTGGGCCTTGGAATTGTCAAGCTTTGGGTTGAAGTTTGAAAGTACTTCAACCATCCAGAGCAGAGTCCTGGCGGAGTTCATTGTAGAATGGACCTCAACGCCTGACGAAGAGATCCAGGAGACCACTCTCCCCGGCAAGGAAACAACTCGCGACTCGATTATGTACTTTGGCAGAGCTTTCTCACTGCAAGGCGCCGGTGCTGGTGTGCTAGTCGTCGCACCCACCGGAGAGCACCTCAAGTATGTAATCCAGATGCACTTTCCCAGGGAGATGTCCACCAACAACACTGCTGAATACGAGGGATTGCTTGCTGATACGTCTCCAACATATCTATAATTTTTGATTGCTCCATGCTATATTATCTTCTGTTTAGGACATTATTGGGCTTTATTATTCACTTTTATATTATTTTTGGGACTAACCTATTAACTGGAGGCCCAACCCAGAATTGCTGTTTTTTGCCTATTTCAGAGTTTTGCAGAAAAATAATATCAAACGGAGTCCAAACGGAATGAAACCTTGGGAACGTGATTTTCAGAACGAACATGATCCAGGAGACTTGGACCCTACGTCAAGGAAGCCTCCAGGAAGCCACGAGGTAGGGGGCGCGCCTACCCCCCAAGCGCGCCCTCCACCCTCCTGGGTCCCATGTTGCTCCACCGACGTACTCCTTCCTCCTATATATACCTACGTACCCCCAAACGATCAGATACGGAGCCAAAAATCTAATTCCACCGCCGTAACCTTCTGTACCCACGAGATCCCATCTTGGGGCCTGTTTTGGAGCTCCGTCGGAGGGGGCATCGATCATGGAGGGCTTCTACATCAACACCATAGCCTCTCCGATGAAGTGTGAGTAGTTTACCTCAGACCTTCGGGTCCATAGTTGTTAGCTAGATGGCTTCTTCTCTCTTTTTGGATTTCAATACAATGTTCTCACCCTCTCTCGTGGAGATTTATTCGATGCAATCTTCTTTTGCGGTGTGTTTGTTGAGACGGCTGAATTGTTGGTTTATGATCAAGTTTATCTATGAACAATATTTGAATCTTCTGAATTCTTTTAAGTATGATTGGTTATCTTTGCAAGTCTCTTAGAATTATCAGTTTGGTTTGGCCTACTAGATTGATCTTGCTTGCAATGGGAGAAGTGCTTAGCTTTGGGTTCAATCTTGCGGTGTCCTTTCCCAGTGACAATAGGGGCAGCAAGGCACGTATTGTATTGTTGCCATCGAGGATAACAAGATGGTTTTTTTATCATATTGCATGAATTTATCCCTCTACATCATGTCATCTTGCTTAAGGCGTTACTCTGTTCTTATGAACTTAATACTCTAGATGCGCATGTTGGATAGCGGTCGATGTGTGTAGTAATAGTAGTAGATGCAGGTGAGTCGGTCTACTTGTCTCGGACGTGATGCCTATATACATGATCATACCTAGATATTCTCATAACTATGCTCAATTCTGTCAATTGCTCAACATTAATTTGTTCACCCACCGTAAAATACTTATGCTCTTGAGAGAAGCCACTAGTGAAACCTATGGCCCCCGGGTCTATCTTCATCATATTAATCTTCCAACACTTAGTTATTTCCGTTGCTTTTTACTTTGCTTTTATTTTACTTTGCATCTTTATCATAAAAATACCAAAAATATTATCCTACCATATCTATCGATCTCACTCGTAAGTAACCGTGTAGGGATTGACAACCCCTTATCGCGTTGGTTGCGAGGATTTATTTGTTTTGTGTAGGTGCGACGGACTCGCGCGTAGCCTCCTACTGGATTGATACCTTGTTTCTAAAAAACTGAGGGAAATACTTACGCTACTTTGCTGCATCACCCTTTCCTCTTCAAGGGAAATCCAATGCAGTGCTCAAGAGGTAGCAAGAAGGATTTCTGGCGTCGTTGCCGAGGAGGTCTATGCAAAATTCAACATACCAACTACCCATCACAAACCCTTATCTCCCGCATTACATTATTTGCCATTTGCCTCTCGTTTTCCTCTCCCCCACTTCACCCTTGCCGTTTTATTCGCCCTCTCTTTTTCGTTCGCCTCTTTTTTGCTTGCTTTTTGTTTGTTCGTGTGTTGGATTGCTTGTTTGTTACGATGGCTCAAGATAATACCAAATTATGTGACTTTACAAATACCAACAATAATGATTTCCTTAGCACTCTGATTGCTCCTCTTACCGATACTGAATCTTGTGAAATTAATGCTGCTTTGTTGAATCTTGTCATGAAAGATCAATTCGCCGGCCTTCCTAGTGAAGATGCCGCTACTCATCTAAATAGCTTCGTTGATTTGTGTGATATGCAAAAGAATAAATATGTGGACAATGATATTGTTAAATTGAAGCTATTACCTTTTTCTCTTAGAAACCGTGCTAAAGCTTGGTTTTCGTCTTTGCCTAAAATTAGTATTGATTCTTGGAATAAGTGCAAAGATGCTTTTATCTCTAAGTATTTCACTCCCGCTAAGATCATCTCTCTTAGAAACAATTTTATGAATTTTAAGCAACTTGATCATGAACATGTTGCACAAGCTTGGGAGAGGATGAAATTAATGATACGTAATTGCCCTACTCATGGTTTGAATTTGTGGATGATTATACAATTTTTTTATGCCGGATTGAATTTTGCTTCTAGAAATCTTTTAGATTCAGTCGCGGGAGGCACTTTTATGGAAATCACTTTAGGAGAAGCTACTAAACTCCTAGATAATATTATGGTTAATTATTCTCAATGGCACACTGAAAGATCTACTAATAAAAAAGTGCATGCGATAGAAGAAATTAATGTTTTGAGTGGAAAGATGGATGAACTTATGAAATTATTTTCTAGTAAGAGTGTTTCTTCTGATCCTAATGATATGCCTTTGTCTACTTTTATTGAGAATAATAATGAATCTATGGATGTGAATTTTGTTGGTAGGAATAATTTTGGTAACAACGCATAGAGGAAACTTTAATCCTAGGCCTTATCCTAGCAATTCCTCTAATAATTATGGCAATTCCTACAACAATTCTTATGTAATTTTAATAAGATGCCCTCTGAATTTGAGACTAGTGTTAAAGAGTTTATGAATTAGCAAAAGAATTTCAATGCTTTGCTTGAAGAGAAATTGCTTAAAGTTGATGAATTGGCTAGGAACGTTGATAGAATTTCTCTTGATGTTGATTCTTTAAAACTTAGATCTATTCCTCCTAAGCATGATATCAATGAGTCTCTCAAAGCCATGAGAATTTCCATTGATGAGTGCAAGGAAAGAACCGCTAGGATGCGTGCTAAGAAAGATTGCTTTATGAGAGCGTGTTCTTCTAGTTCCTATGAAAATAAAGATGAAGATCTAAAAGTTACTGATGTGTCCCCTATTAAATCTTTGTTTTGCAACATGAATCTTGATAATGATGGGACTGGATATGATCCACCTTTACCTAGAAGGCGTTCCAAAAATTCGGAGTTTTTAGATCTTGATGCTAAATTTGATAAAAGTGGGATTGAAGAAATCAAAACATTAGATGTTAATAAACCCACTATTTTGGACTTCAAGGAATTTAATTATGATAATTGCTCTTTGATAGATTGTATTTCCTTGTTGCAATCCGTGCTAAATTCTCCTCAGCTTATAGTCAAAATAAAGCCTTTACCAAACATATCGTTGATGCTTTGATGCAATCTTATGAAGACAAACTTGAGTTGGAAGTTTCTATCCCTAGAAAACTTTATCATGAGTGGGAACCTACTATTAAAATTAAGATTAAAGATCATGAATGCTATGCTTTGTGTGATTTGGGTGCTAGTGTTTCCACGATTCTAAAAACTTTATGTGATTTGCTAGGTTTCCGTGATTTTGATGATTGCTCTCTAAACCTGCACCTTGCGGACTCCACTATTAATAAACCTATGGGAAGAATTAATGATGTTCTTATTGTTGCACATAGGAATTATGTGCCCGTAGATTTTATTGTTCTTGATATAGATTGCAATCCTTCTTGTCCTATTATTCTTGGTAGACCTTTCCTTAGAATGATTGGTGCAATTATTGATATGAAGGAAGGGAATATTAGATTTCAATATCCATTAAAGAAAAAGCATGGAACACTTACCTAGGAAGAAAGTTAAACTACCATATGAATCTATTATGAGAGCCACTTATGGATTGCCTACCAAAGATGACAATACCTAGATCTATCCTTGCTTTTATGCCTAGCTAAGGGCGTTAAACGATAGCGCTTGTTGGGCGGCAACCCAATTTTATTTTTAGTTTTTTGCTTTTTGCTTCTGTTTAGGAATAAATATTTGATCTAGTCTCTGGTTAGATGTGTTTTTATGTTTTAATTAGTGTTTTTGCCAAGTTAAACCTATAGGATCTTCTTGGATGATAGTTATTTGATCTTGCAGAAATTTCCAGAAACTTTCTGTTCATGAAAATAATTGTTAAAAATCACCAGAACGTGATAAAATATTGATTCCAATTGATTCTGATCAATAAACAAATTGTCTAGGTCTGATTTTTTGGAGTTCCAGAAGTTTGCGTTAGTTACATATTACTACAGACTGTTCTGTTTTTGACAGATTCTGTTTTTTCCTGTGTTGTTTGCTTATTTTGATGAATCTATGGCTAGTAAAAGAGTTTATAAACCATAGATAAGTTGGAATACAGTAGGTTTAACACCAATATAAATAAAGAATGAGTTCATTATAGTACCTTGAAGTGGTCTTTTGTTTTCTTTCGCTAACGGAGCTCACGAGATTTTCTGCCGAGTTTTGTGTTGTGAAGTTTTCAAGTTTTGGGTGAAAGATTTGATGGATTATGGAACAAGGAGTGGCAAGAGCCTAAGCTTGGGGATGCCCATGGCACCCCCAAGATAATCTAAGGACACCAAAAAGCCAAAGCTTGGGGATGCCCCGGAAGGCATCCCCTCTTTCGTCTACTTCCATCGGTAACTTTACTTGGAGCTATATTTTTATTCAACACATGATATGTGTTTTGCTTGGAGCGTCTTGTATGATTTGAGTCTTTGCTTTTCATTTTATCACAATCATCCTTGCTGTACACACCTTTTGAGAGAGACACACATGATTCGGAAATTATTAGAATACTCTATGTGCTTCACTTATATCTTTTGAGTTATATAGTTTTTGCTCTAGTACTTCACTTATATCTTTTAGAACACGGTGGTGGATTTGTTTTATAGAAACTATTGATCTCTCATGCTTCACTTAGATTATTTTGAGAGTTTTAAATAGCATGGTAATTTTCTTAAATAATCCTAATATGCTAGGTATTCAAGATTAGTAAAAACTTTCTTATGAGTGTGTTGAATACTAAGAAAAGTTTGATGCTTGATAATTGTTTTGAGATATAAAGATGGTGATATGAGTGTCATGCTAGTTGAGTAGTTGTGAATTTGAAAAATACTTGTGTTAAAGTTTGTGATTCCCATAGCATGCACGTATGGTGAACCGTTATGTGATGAAGTCGGAGCATAATTTATTTATTGATTGTCTTCCTTATGAGTGGCGGCCGGGGATGAGCGATGGTCTTTTCCTACCAATCTATCCCCCTAGGAGCATGCGCGTAATACTTTGCTTTGATAACTTGTAGATTTTTGCAACAAGTATATGAGTTCTTTATGACTAATGTTGAGTCCATGGATTATACGCACTTTTCCTCCTTCCACCATTGCTAGCCTCTCTAATACCGCGCACTTTTCGCCGGTATCATACACCCACCATAAACCTTCCTCAAAACAGCCACCATACCTACCTATCATGGCATTTCCATAGCCATTCCGAGATATATTGCCATGCAACTTACCACCGTTCCGATTATTATGACACGCTCCATCATTGTCATATTGCTTCGCATGATCATGTAGTTGACATTGTATTTGTGGCAAAGCCACCGTTCATAATTCTTTCATACATGTCACTCTTGATTCATTGCATATTCCGGTACACCGCCGGAGGCATTCACATAGAGTCATATTTTGTTCTAAGTATTGAGTTGTAATTGCTGAAGTTGCAAGTAAATAAAAGTGTGATGATCATCATTTTTAGAGCATTGTCCCAAGTGAGGAAAGGATGATGGAAACTATGATTCCCCCACAAGTCTTGATGAGACTCCGGACGAAATAAATACAAAAAAGAGGCCATAAAAAAGGCCCAAAAAATTATTATGAGAGAAAAAGAGAGAAGGGACAATGCTACTATCCTTTTACCACACTCGTGCTTCAAAGTAGCACCATGATCTTCATGATAGAGAGTCTCCTACGATATCACTTTCAGATACTAGTGGGATTTTTTCATTATAGAACTTGGCTTGTATATTCCAATGATGGGCTTCCTCAAAATGCCCTAGGTCTTCGTGAGCAAGTGAGTTGGATGCACACCCACTTAGTTTCTTTTGTTGAGCTTTCATATATTGATAGCTCTAGTGCATCCGTTGCATGGCAATCCCTACTCACACTACAAAAACATACACTTCCGTGATGATACGTGTTTGTCACAGTAGGTCGCGTTTTTTGTCATGCATGTACATCCATGATGATTTTATGACAGAATCAAGATAGTCATACCTGTCTTTGTCGAGAAGTGTTCCATGACATTACCAAGATTATCATCACGAAGTGTCCACTTCCATGACGATAAATCGCGCGTCACGTAAGTGCTTTTCGTCAAGGGTGACCGACACGTGGCATCCACCGTAACGGAACGCCGTTAAGCTATCGGGTCGGGTTTTGGATCCGATAACCCGTTAACAGCCCCGACCAATGGGGATTTTCCACGTGTAAAATCATCATTGGCTGGAGGAAACACGTGTCGTCTCATCGTTGGGACAGATGTCATCCACTCATTGGACGGAAGGCACCTATGATACGTCGACACATGGCACGGCCCAACAGAGGCCCATTCCTGTGAAAAGGCCGGCCCGTTTAACTTGGTCAAAAGGTGGCGGGCCGGCCCATGGAAAGCTTGTTAACGACCTGTTCGCATATAGCCCATTTACAACCCGCTAACCCAAGGCCCGTTACGCCCTATCTGAATTAGGCCAAGTAGAGTCATCTGGGCCATCCAATATGATTCCATCCCGTTTTCACTTCTGGCGCATGTATGGCCCATGACGTCTTTCGGACCATATGAGGCCCTATGTAACTCTTGGCCTATTAACGGCCCGTGGTGAAACTAGCCCGTAATGAACAGTGTATCACTTTACACCCATTAACTGCCCGTGGTGAAACTGGCCCGTAATGAACAATGTATCACTTTATACCCATTAACGACCCGTTATTCCGTTGGGCTGTTTCCAGCCCATGTTATCTTTCGGCCTTCTCAGAGCACATTTATTCTTGGGCTCATTTCCAACATTCGTTTACTTACAGCCCGTTACTGTCATTTTCTACTTGTGGGCCAAATTCAGCCCGTGGTTACAGTCGGCCCGTTTGTGGTCCGTTAATACGTTGGGTCGTTTTCATAGCGTCATCAAATACGGCCTATTAACGATGGCCCGTTATGGTCGCCCATGGATGGATGATTCCAACTCTAGCCCGTTTACGGCCATAATGCGGTCTGTTTGGCCCATGTTTCATTAATCGATCATCTGCCCGTATAAGGCCCATTGATGATCTGCCCTTGAAGGCCCATTGTTTCTACGGCCCATAGAAGGCCCATTGTTTCTACGGCCCGTAGAAGGCCCACTGTTTCTACGGCTAGTAGGAGGCCCAGTGTCACTACAGTAAATATTAGCCCCTAGTTTTAAAAAATAGGTTATTGGAGCCACTAGCTAACTGCGGAAAAAGAACTGCAATGACTACAAGCAAACAAATAAACAAGACAACAAGGAAATAAATAAGCAAGCAACTAACGCTAGGCTATCACGGCTATTACACATATTAAATCCACTGGGCATCAAAGTTCACCACCAGTGCAAATATAGGGAACAAAGCAGCATATCATATACACTGGTTGTCAAAGTTGGCGACCAGCGCAAATAAACGCCCGAAGACAAAACAAATCCGAGGCTGAAACCACTTGTAAGATCTCAATAAACAATATCCTGGTACCCATAATGTGGCAAGATGCTTAGCAAGCTTATTTACTTTCTCTTGTTTGGCGCTTAAATCCTCCAAATATTGTCGTTGCACCGAGAATATGCATCTGAATTTCGCAGGACTTCCACATCCTTGACTTCTTGTCGCAAAGACATGTCGATCGATGTCTTTCAACTTGAAGTTGAGACTCAAGAAGACGAACTGATTCAGCAGCGAGTTCAAGAGCTTGTGCCAGCAGAGTGGCGAAGAACTCGAACACTACATCAAGACAGACTTTTGGGTTCCCTCACTATCGTCAAGATAGTTTTATCAGCTTTCTTGGAGACCAACAGGATGTCTCACTATCTTGAACCTTATCTGCATTACTTCCTTTACCATTGGATAACGGTATCTGTTCTCCAATATTTTGTCCGCATTCTAAAAGAGAAACAAGGGACACATCACATGTTTACTATGTTGTATATGAAACTCATTTTGGTAAATGAGTTCAGTAGTAAAGTGGACAGGATAACAGACATGAAACAAACATATATCTATGTACCATGGTCACTTTATGGTCTATATCATTCTAGTTTTTGTTGCCAAATCAAGATAGAGACACAGTTCAAATAATATTTGTTCAAGACAAAGCAGAATAGACAGAATATAGGTGTGGGTAACTATAGAGCAATAACAACACTTGTAATGTGCATGACATGAGAACATAAATGTTTATTCAATTGAAACTGAAATCAACATAGAGCAGGTTACAACAACAAACCAGTTAAAGAAACAGGTTTAAAACATACATTGCGCCATTGGAGTTTCAATTCCATCCTTCAAATTTGAAAATAGTTGGTATGAGTAAATCTGAGAATGTAAGAGCAAAGGAGTATGAACCATAGCTACGTAACCTGACCCGAGAACAAATCTTCTTCTCCTTTAAGCGTTGAGTTGGGATTGGAGTGGTGGTCCCGTGCTTTGGGCACCGCAGTTCCCTTACTAACTGCTCGTGTTTCGTGCTCTGTGGTGGAGGCGGCGCTGTGTCAACTGGAACTGGGTTACTATTTGCCGGGTTGGGGTTAGAAGGGGTGTAGCTGGTTCTCTCGTCCAAGCTGGGTAGGGGTACAATCTGCGAGAGTCCGGGTTATGTGTGGTGGATCTGGTCCTTGGGCAAGTACAACCGTGGTTCTATCTGCATCAATGGTAGCACTATCTTTTTCAAGACCGTGTTGTTACTCCCTTAGATAACGCCATCACGCTCTCCAATTCAAATGGCTGATAAACAAGAAAAGTAGTTGAAAGTATAGACATTGTATGATAGACAGGTGCAATGGATAGTGGGGAATAAAAGAGGGCATGAAATAATTCATATTTATGTTGTCTAACCAAACAGGATAGCATGACACAATTTCACATATATGATGGCTAACTAAACAGGATAGCATGACAGAATTTCACATTATGATGGCTAACTAAAAAAGATGGAAAGACATAGTTCAAAATATGAGACTATGTAAACAGGATGACATGACATAACTATATAATGTGTTTATTAAATAGGTTGGCATGCCATAATTCACATACATTCACAGATAGAATGCCATAATTCAAAATATGATGACTGTAAACACTAAACAGGATGAGATGATATAACTATATGATGTCTTTATTAAATGGGTTGCCATGCCATAATTCAGATAGATGATGTGTATGTACTATGTAAACATGATGGCATGATATAATTCAAATATATGATTTATATAGTAAGCAAGTAAGCAGATGGCAATCCATATATGATGTAAAAACTAAGGAATGCAAGACAACATGCATGACATGGGTAATATAACCCTGCCAAGTTTGAGCATAGACCTCAGGGGGAAATATGACTGGTCATCAGTCTCTGAATCCTCCTCTGAGGAGCTCTCTGTAACCAACAAGATGTCTGCTTCAGCAGGTAGCATTGTCTGCTCTGAATACCTTGTTTTCACTCCAGATACTTCCATCATCGCTTCAAATGGCTGATGCACAGGAAGAGTAGTTGAATATACAAACGTTGTCGACAAATGGTACATGTAATAAAAAAAATGATAGCATGATATAATTCACATACATGATGATTGGCTAAACAGCATGACATTGCATAATTCACATATATAATGCCTTTGCAACAAGATAGCATTGTATAATTCACATATTGTAGCGACCTGACCCAAAATCGGTCAAATCTACGTATGCATACCATCCCAAGATCATCTTTGGTACTCACAAGACATCGATAAAGTAATCAAAGTTCAATCACACCTGAATATCATTCAACGATTCTCATATAGAGTCTTTATTACAAGGAATAAATTCGCTCAAGGCCAACTCATGAGAAATAAACTACAAATGCTGCGGAAGCGTCGAAGATAAAGCGAGTCCATCCGACTCCAAAGGGCAATCGCTAAGCGCGGAGCGTAGCCTCACTCGATCGAATATATCTCGCAACATAATACGTTGCAGCCATGTAGGTCAGCTTTTGGAATAAGTGGCAAGTCATGAAGAATAACAATAATAAAGTTACTAACACTATATGCATTTTGGCTGTGGAGCTCTAAGTTTCATCATTTTGCGAAAAGCAAATTTTATCCTACTACGGTGGACTTGCTTGCAAATTACTACAATTGTTGGTAGTTATTGAGATGGTTCCGCCAACCAATATCTCGTTCCCAATTATTAAGTCATAAAACCCTCAAATTAATTTATTAGTTTTAGTGTTGAGATATCCGAATACTTCCAAGTTCCAGAGGCTCAAATGTCCGTGAATCGGGACACGGCTAATCGATTAGATCTTTAACTCGCAGAGGTTTGCACACTTTTCCCGCAAGAATCATTCCTCCTTTAAAGTCTTCGCACTTCATGGTGTTTGAAGACGGACGAATGAAACAGGTCTTCCAAAGAGTTCTTCCGCTACCGCCAAGACTCCATCCAATCCTACCGTTCTTCTACATCTCGTAGTACCGCCCAACCAGTGTCACTACTAGGGTCAACCCAGCCAGAGCCCATAATGGCTTGCGGCTGCACAGTAAGCTTCGGTCATGGGGCATCCATCCTTCTCTTCGTGGCTGGGTGAAGCTTTCCGCAAGATGTCATGGCACTTCTCCATGCATCCCGCCACCACTGGTTCTCCAGGGTGCCCGTCAACCGTCCTCCACCCAGTAGTGATTTTCCGAAGTCCATCTTGATCATTGTAGTTCATGGGGTTGTCATCATCATTGACTCTCACATCTTGCTTATGAATTTCACTCAACCCAAAAACCCGTCTACGAGCATAGCAAAGTAACTACTACGTCCCGGGGTCATGGTAACAAGGGGGTTGGTTCATCCTACCACATGATACTACTCAAGTTTAATGACTTCAAGATTTCACTACTGCATGCATGGTGGGGTGGTGACAATTACTAATGCACAAAAACATAGGTATAGAAATAACATGATCAAAACTTGCCTTGCTGATGATCCTCGTAAGCTAAAGAGTCGAGTAGCAAGCTTCAGATCGGAAACTCTACCGAGACAAACAATAACACAATAAGCACAAAGCAATAGGATCACACAACATAACAAAAGTAGCACAACAAAACAACCAAAACCAAATCCAAAAGAAAAACTCAAAGAAAAACCACTCAAAGTTTTCCCTACTTCAAACAATAACTAAAATAGTTTTTATATAATAAAATTTACTCAACATAACCTAATCATGGTTTTAGGTTAACTTAACGAAAAGGATTCACTAAGCAACTAGGAGCAAAAAGAATTAATTAAAAGCTATTATAAAACTCATTTTAGGCCTAATCCAATTTCTATTAAGAAAATAAATTAAAACTTTTATTAATTATAAATAAAAGTTCATCTACTAGAGTGACAGAAACTAACCTAGAATAACCAATCACAAGTTAAAAATAAGTTTATTTACTATTTAAAACATTAGGAAAACAGAGCTAGTTAATTAATTAGGATTAATAGGATTCTGCTTAAAACTAATTATTTATTAATCCTAAAATACCCAAGTTAATTTTTATGGTTTGGCAATGCCAAAATAAAGATGGGACAAAAAGAATCATCCAAAAATTAATTTTTCTAACTCAAGTTATAGCAGATTTACTATTCTGACTAAAACTAATTTAAAGCAATTTTAATTATTTTTAACATAGCTAAATATATATTCTACAGAAACTGCATAAAATTTGCAACCCAACAAAAAAATAATCACCTAAAAATATTAAACAGAATAAAAGATATCAATTTTTCAAAACAGAAACTATTCTGTTAAAAACAGAAAAACAGAAATAAAAGAAAAAGGCCTAATGGGCCTATACTGTGCACTGGGCGTCAAATAGTCTAACGGGCCTATTGGTTTAAACTAAACGAACCGGGCTAAAAAAAATAAACCTAACTAACTAATAAACCGAATGAACCGGCCGGTTTTCTAATAAAAACATACCCCTTCGGGGGTTCTAATCGTGGCCGTTCACTAGATATCGGACGGGGGGGAGGTTTTCCGGTGGCTTACCGGAGTCCGGCGACGGCGGCGGCGGCGGCGAGAGGCGCCGAGGTTCCGAAGGTCGGGAGCTCGGACGGAGTCGCCGTCTTGGGGTGCGGGGAGGTCGGTGAGGAGTTTGGTGGGTCGGGGTTGGTCGGGGAGGCCTAGGGCGTCGACGGCGGCGACTTTGGCGGCGGAGGGAGCTCGGGTCTCCGGCGTGCTCGGGAGAGAGAGGGAGAGGGGCTCCGGCGAGGCTAGGGGGGGAATGGGGTGCGGAGGGTCGGCTTTATAGCCGTGGCCTCGGACGGCTTGGGGAGGGATCGGGCGATCGGAATCCGGATCCCGGGATCCGCGATCTCAGGCAGTCTTGGCGATGCATGGGCGAGGGGGAAGAAGATGGGGCGGGCCCCGCTGGTCAGTGGGAGAGAGTGGGGGAGGGAACGAGCGGGTGGCCGAAGCGGAGGGCTTTCGGGTGAGGGGGAGTGAGGCCGGTCGGGTGGGCTGGCTAGTTGGCCAGGTGGGCCGGCTGGCTGGGCAAGGGCTGGGCATGGCTGCATTTGGGCTGGGGTAGCCTAAGTGGCGCCCAGGGTTTTCCTTTTAAAATTTTATTTTTTAATAAAACAAAACTGAAATAAAACAACATCTATAAATATTTTATATAGGGTATATATATACCAAAATGATCAGGGAATATTCCTTTCATTTGAACATTTTTCCAAAGGCAAAATCCAAACTTTATAAAATCCATTTTTTCAAATTCAAATAAAATTCAGATTTGAATCCAAATCTTTTGGCAATGTTTTCCTCTGATATTTTTGGAGTGTCATGTTACTCCTCTCATACTTTTGATCAAGTATTTATCAGGCTTAGTTCTTGAAATGTTTTCACTTGCCAAAGTTTGAAATTCAAATTCAAACTCAAAATTCTCTCAAACTTCAAATGGCATTCAAATTCAAACAGGATGCATAGGATGCTTAGCTATAATTGAAAAACATTCCAAATAGGAAATTTGGGATGTTACAAACCTACCATTTTAAGATGAATCTAGCCCTCGAGATTCGGGTTGGCTAGCAAATAGGTGCGGGTGGTCTCAAGAAGATCTTCTTGGCGCCCCAGCGGCTTCTTCCTCGGTGTGGTGACTCCACAAGACCTTGCAAAATTTGATGACCTTGCTGCGGGTGACTCGCTTGCAGTCTCGAGAATTGGACGGGTTTCTCCTTGTAAGTCGATCACCGTCAAGCTGTATGGCCTCTAGGGGCTTTGTGTCTCTCAACGGAACATCGGCCATGTCGGCATGGCACTTCTTCAGCTGAGAAACGTGGAAGACATCATGAACTCCGGACAATCCTTCCAGCAATTCCAACTTGTACACAATCTCTCCACGACGCTCGAGGATTTTGTAGGGCCAATGAATCGGGTGCTAACTTTCCTTGACACCAAACCTCTTGATTCCACGAAGTAGAGACACACGAAGATATGCTCGGTCTCCCACTTCGTAAGTCACTTCCTTTGCTTCATCGTCGGCATAACTCTTACGTCTTTGACTGTGCTATCTTGAGCCTGTCTCGAATCAGCTTGACTTTCTCTTCGAATCCTGATAAGATCGGAACCAAAAGTGATCGATCTCCAACACTATCCCACAAAGAATGGTGTTCGCACCTCCTTCCGTATAGAGCTTCGAAGGGGCCATCTTTAAACCGGATTGATAACTGTTGTTGTAAGAGAACTCTGCGACGGCAAATTATCATCCCAGCTAGACCCATAGTCTAGCACACAAGCTCTCAACATGTCCTCCGAATCTGATTGACTCTCTCGGTGCATCCATCATGCTGCGGATGAAAAGCTGTCTTGAATTCCAGCCTCGCACTCCAAAGTTTCATGCAACCGCTTCCAAAACTTTGAGGTAAACTGCGTTCCTCTATCGACACGATTTTCCTCGGAACTCCATGCAGACATACGATCCTGGTCATGTAAATCTTGGCCAACTTAGCACTGGTATAGGTAGTCTTCACGGAATGAAGTGAGCTACCTTGGTCAAACGATCAACCACTACCCAGATAGAATCATAACCTGAACGGGTCCCGGTAATCTGTGATGAAATCCATACCAAGTTTCTCCCATTTCCAATCGGGAATCGCAAAGGTTGAAGTAACCTGCTGGCTTCGATGTTCTGCCTTTACACGTTGACAAACATCGATATCGCTACGCACTCGGCAATATCCTTCTTCATACCATCCACCGAAACTTTGCTTCAAATCCGGTACATCTTGGTGTTGCCGGGTGAATCGAGTACGGTGAATCATGAGCCTCAAGAATTAGCTTCCGAGCTCGGGAACATTGGGCACATAAATACGATCCTCGAACCATATAGTTCTCGTGTTCATCCTTACGGAATCCTTTAGCTTTTCCTTCCTCCATCTTTTGCTTAATCTCATCAATTTCCTTGTCCGACTTACGGGCTTCACGAATCCTTTCGCCAAAGTGGACTGAACTTCCAGAGTTGCAACAAACCTCTCGAACTATCTCCATCGGAGATCTCTCGAGGTCATCGACTAACTCCTGGGTAATCCTCCTGCTGTAAGAGTATTCACATAACTCTTACGGCTCAAAGCATCTGCTACAACATTAGCTTTACCTGGGTGGTAATGCAATCTCATGTCATAGTCCTTTATCAACTCTAGCCATCTCCTCCGCTCGAGGTTCAATTCCTTCTGCGTGAAAATATATTTCAAGCTCTTATGATCTGTGTAGACATCACAACGGTTTCCGATGAGGAAATGTCTCTGTGTCTTGAGTGCATGCACTACGGCCTGCTAACTCCAAATCATGTGTGGCATAATTCATCTCATGAGGTCGTAGCTGTCCGGAGGCATAAGCTACAACTTTACCTTCCTGCATGAGTACTCCTCCGAGTCCTTGACGAGAAGCGCCACAATAGACCTGGTATTCCTTGTGTATGTCCGCAAAATCAACACCGGGCTGTGACCAACCGTCTCTTTAATTCTGAAAACTGGCTTCACATTCCTCGGTCCAAACATACTTGGCTTCCTTCTTCAACAGCTCAGTCATGGGCTTGGCAATCTTCGAAGTTCTCAATGAACCTCCGATAATATCCTGCGAGTCCGAGAAAACTGCGGATCTCCTTGATCGAGGTGGGTGGCCGCCAATCGGTGGTGATTCAACTTTGGCGGGATCAACTGCTATTCCTTCTCCTGAAATAACATGTCCGAGGAATCCAACTTCCTTCACCAAAATTCACATTTGCTGAACTTGGCATACAATCGATGTTCTCAAGTTTCTCGAACTAGACGCAAATGTTCCTTATGCTCTTCCTCGCTCTTGAGAAAATCAATATATCATCGATGAACACCACGACAAACTTGTCCAGATATTCCATGAACACCTTGTTCATCAAATTCATGAAGTATGCAGGAGCATTAGTCAATCCAAATGACATGACGGTATACTCATATAAACCATACCTGGTAGTGAATGCTGTTTTGGGTATATCCTTTTCACGGATCTTCAATTGATGATACCCTGATCGAAGATCGATCTTAGAGAATACCTTGGCTCCAACTAACTGATCAAACAAATCATTAATCATCGGCAGAGGGTATTTGTTCTTGATGGTTACTTCGTTTAATGCACGATAATCCACCACCATCCTCAAACTTCCATCCTTCTTCTCTACCAAAAGAACTGGGGCTCCCCAAGGTGATGAGCTTGGACGAATATATCCTTTCTCCAATAACTCATTAATTTGATCCTTGGTCTCCTTCAACTCATTTGGTGGCATCCGATAAGGTCTCTTGGATATTGGGGCTGTGCGGGCAATAACTCAATCGAAACTCAATGTCCCGTCCGTGGCATTCTGGTAATTCCTCCAGGAAACACATCGGAAATTCTTGCACCTCTGGCACTTCCTCCTGAACAACTCCCGTGAGGGAATGCACTGATTCTTCATCTGGCTGTGCTCGCTACATACTTGATCCTCTTCGCCCGGGGTGGTGAGTAGAATAGACTTGCGGGCACGATCAATGTTCCTTCAAACTTTGACAACCAATCCATGCCTAGGATTACATCCAAGGTCCGGGTTTCCAACACTATGAGGTCCACGGAAATTTATGATTCCCGATGTTGAGGGTTGCATGACAGCCCTCGCCGCCATCATTTCTCCTCTGCGAACCGACGCGAAGGGGCTTCTAAGGGTTCTAGTGGGCAACCCGCACTTTTCCACAACTACCCTTGATATGAATGAATGTGTTGCACCGTAATCAAAGAGAACCAAAACTGAACGTGAATTCAATAAAACTTACCAACCACGATTGTCCGGCTGATCATAGACGTCCTCCACGCCGATGTGGTTCACCGAGCACGAGGGAACGGATTTGGCTTCTTCGCCGAGCCTCCATTGCCATTTCCATTCCTCCGCTTGGCCTCCGGGCAGTCGGTGGTGTAGTGCCCTGCCTTCGGCACTTGAAGCGGTGATGTGGCTCAGATCCTTCGAGCCGGGCAGAACGGTGCTGATTGCCATTACCGTTTCCATTGCCATTGCCATGGCCTGACTTGTTGTCCTGGCTGCGGTTGTTCCCATTTCCTCCATGGTTATGACCTCCATGGTTATGATGGGTGTGCCCTCCTGAGTATGGTGCATAACGAGGCTTCGCTGAGCTCCCGAGTTGTGCTTCCCCGGCTGTACTTCCGCTATGCGCTTTCTATCTGCTGCTGCTTGCCTTCAAGAATGGTGGCCTTGTCTACCAGCTCCGGTAGTTGTTGAAGGTAGCCACAATAAGCTGCATGCTCAGTTCATCATTGAGTCCCTCAAGGAACTTCTCCCTTGGCGGCATCTGTGGCCACATCATCGTGGGCATAGCGGCGAGCTTGTTGAAGTCATCCACGTCTTGTGCCACAAGACGGTTCCCTGGCGTAAGTTGCGGAACTCACGCTTCTTGCACTCATGGCTCCAGCTGAGACATGAGCAGTCTGAAGGCTCTGCTGGAATTGATCCCAAGTGATGGCACCAATGGGAAAAGTGGCGGTGTAATTCTCCCACCAAGAAGCTGCAGGTCCATCCAGTTGATGCGTGCAAAGCGCACCTTCTCAAAGATCGGTGCATCCAACGGTGACTAGCTCTCTTCCGACTTTGCGGAGCCAATCATCAGCCACAATCGGCTCAGTGCTACTAGAGAACACTGGCGGATTCAACCTCAGAAATCGAGTCAAGTTGTCCACAGTGGGTGGTGGCGGTGGATTGTTGGCGTTGTTGTTCTGATTCTGAATAAGGAGCTGCATCAGTGCATTCTGCTGCTGGAGCAGCTGGGTGAGCTCCGGCGGGAAACCAGTGTCACGTCTCGGAGGCATCTGGTGTTTTGGAGTGGATGAGAAGATTAGAATAGAACAATGGTCTATGAGAAATACACTACCCATATGAATGCACAAACATAAACACACCAATCATTTATTCATTCCACTCAAACATGGTTCAAACTCGATTACAAAAGCTCATGACTAATCGAAGGAAAACATCGCCTAACTGATCGACGAAAAAGTAAAAGATAACATGGTGGTCGACTAAAAGTCTTCATCGATGGCGCCTCCTCTTGGGGTTTCCTTCATGGTACTCCTTCAAAATCCTGATCATTGCTCACGAGGGTCCTTCATCTCCACTCGGATAAAGGTCCTCTCCCAAGTCCATCTTTTCCTCTATTGCGGCAAGCTTCATCTTCGTGTCGTCGACTATCTCCATGAAGTCCGTGATTTCTTCCTCATGGCCAAGGAAGTCTGCGTGCCTTCTCCTCCAGTTCCATTCATGAACAAAGCTTCCAGTGTGTCTTCGAGTTACGGCGAGTCCGAATCTCCCGTTTCACGAAGACACTCCAAGTCTGGATGTGCGAGAGAGTGGAATCGTCCTCAATGGTACGGATGATATCTCCATTCCTTGCCCTGCGAGAAACCATGGCGAGGTCTCGAGTGATCGAGCTCGGCCCCAGACTCCTCTCGGAGATGTCCAAGTGCTCGATAGATCGCCACGTCCCTTCCGATGATCCAGCTTGAACTCGGTGAACTCAAAGTTGATAGGCTCCGTGTGTCCTCCGAAGGTTCTCCCAGGATATGCACTTCAATCCTGTAGCGGTGTCCGTCGTAAGTGCATTGGTTGGCTTCCGGTGATCGAGGGCGAGCAATCTTCAGCTGCTTCACCATCTGGACCAGCTTTCTTCAAGGGCATCGCCTCATCGGGTGGCGTAACTCCGTAGCAAACTGGGGTGAACTCGACGCCATCTAGAATGTTGCAAATGGGAGAAGAGTCAGAATTGAACAGGGAGAATTATGGAATGAAAAGGATTCAAAGTAAATGGTCTCTTCCTATGGCTTTCCGATCCTAGGGGTTACGATCCTCACGGTCAGCGTGTGCTCGATACCATCTCTCAGAGCGACCGACCCAAAATCGGTCAAATCTACGTATGCATACCATCCCAAGATCATCTTTGGTACTCACAAGACATCGATAAAGTAATCAAAGTTCAATCACACCTAAATATCATTAAACGATTCTCATATAGAGTCTTTATTACAAGGGAATAAATTCGCTCAAGGCCAACTCATGAGAAATAAACTACAAATGCTGCGGAAGCGTCGAAGATAAAGCGAGTCCATCCGACTCCAAAGGGCAATCGCCAAGAGCGGAGCGTAGCCTCACTCCTGATCGGAATATATCTCTGCAACATAATACGTTGCAGCCATGTAGGTCAGCTTTTGGAATAAGTGGCAAGTCATGAAGAATAACAATAATAAAGTTACTAACACTATATGCATTTTGGCTGTGGAGCTCTAAGTTTCATCATTTTGCGAAAAGCAAATTTTATCCTACTACAGTGGACTTGCTTGCAAATTACTACAATTGTTGGTAGTTATTGAGATGGTTCCGCCAACCAATATCTCGTTCCCAATTATTAAGTCATAAAACCCCTCAAATTAATTTATTAGTTTTAGTGTTGAGATATCCGAATACTTCCAAGTTCCAGAGGCTCAAATGTCCATAACCGGGGACACGGCTAATCGATTAGATCTTTAACTCTGCAGAGGTTTGCGCACTTTTCCCGCAAGAATCATTCCCTCCTTTAAAGTCTTCGCACTTCATGGTGTTTGAAGACGGGACGAATGAAACAGGTCTTCCAAAGAGTTCTTCCGCTACTGCCGTACCCATCCAATCCTACCGTTCTTCTACATCTCGTAGTACCGCCCAGCCAGCGTCACTACTAGGGTCAACCCAGCCGAGCCCATAATGGCTTGCGGCTGCTGTAAGCTTCGGTCATGGGGCATCCATCCTTCTCTTCGTGGCTGGGTGAAGCTTTCCGCAAGATGTCATGGCACTTCTCCATGCATCCCGCCACCACTGGTTCTCCAGGTGCCGTCACAAATCCTCCACCCAAAGAGTGATTTTCAAGTCCATCTTGATCATTGTAGTTCATGGGGTTGTCATCATCATTGACTCTCACATCTTGCTTATGAATTTCACTCAACCCAAAACCCGTCACGAGCATAGCAAAGTAACTACTACGCCCGGGGTCATGGTAAAAAGGGGTTGGTTCATCCTACCACATGATACTACTCAAGTTTAATGACTTCAAGATTTCACTACTGCATGCATGGTGGGGTGGTGACAATTACTAATGCACAAAACATAGGTATAGAAATAACATGATCAAAACTTGCCTTGCCGATGATCCTCGTAAGCTAAAGAGTCAGAGTAGCAAGCTTCAGACTCGGAAACTCTACCGAGACAAACAATAACACAATAAGCACAAAGCAATAGGATCACACAACATAACAAAAGTAGCACAACAAAACAACCAAAACCAAATCCAAAAGAAAACTCAAAGAAAAACCACTCAAAGTTTTCCCTACTTCAAACAATAACTAAAATAGTTTTTATATAATAAAATTTACTCAACATAACCTAATCATGGTTTTAGGTTAACTTAACAGAAAAGGATTCACTAAGCAACTAGGAGCAAAAAGAATTAATTAAAAGCTATTATAAAACTCATTTTAGGCCTAATCCAATTTCTATTAAGAAAAATAAATTAAAACTTTTATTAATTATAAATAAAAGTTCATCTACTAGAGTGACAGAAACTAACCTAGAATAACCAATCACAAGTTAAAAATAAGTTTATTTACTATTTAAAACATTAGGAAAACAGGAGCTAGTTAATTAATTAGGATTAATAGGATTCTGCTTAAAACTAATTATTTATTAATCCTAAAATACCCAAGTTAATTTTTATGGTTTGGCAATGCCAAAATAAAGATGGGACAAAAGAATCATCCAAAATTAATTTTTCTAACTCAAGTTATAGCAGATTTACTATTCTGACTAAAACTAATTTAAAGCAATTTTAATTATTTTTAACATAGCTAAATATATATTCTACAGAAACTACATAAAATTTGCAACCCAACAAAAAAGAATCACCTAAAATATTAAACAGAATAAAAGATATCAATTTTTCAAAACAGAAACTATTCTGTTAAAAACAGAAAAACAGAAATAAAAGAAAAAGGCCTAATGGGCCTATACTGTGCACTGAGCGTCAAATAGCCTAACGGGCCTATTGGTTTAAACTAAACGAACCGGGCTAAAAAAATAAACCTAACTAACTAATAAACCGAATGAACCGGCCGGTTTTCTAATAAAAACATACCCCTTCGGGGGTTCTAATCGTGGCCTTTCACTACAGATCGGACGGGGAGGTTTTCGGTGGCTTACCGAGTCCGCGACGGCGGCGGGCGGCGAGAGTCGCCGAGGGTTCCGAAGGTCGGGGAGCTCGACGGAGTCGCCGTCAGGGGTCGGGGAGGTCGGTGAGGAGTTTGGTGGGTCGGGTTGGTCGGGAGGCCTAGGGCGACGGGCGGCGACTTTGGCGGAGGAGCTCGGGTCTCCGGCGTGCTCGGGAGAGAGAGGGAGAGGGGCTCCGGCGAGGCTAGGGGGGGAATGGGGTGCGGAGGGGGTCGGCTTTTATAGCCAGGGCCTCGGACGGCTTCGGGAGGGATCGGGCGATCGAATCCCGGATCCCGGGATCCGCGATCTCAGCGAGTCTTGCGCGTGGATCGAGGGGAAGAAGATGGGGCGGGCCCGCTGGTGATGGGAGAGAGAGGGGGAGGAACGAGCGGGTGGCCAGCGGAGGGCTTTGGCGAGGGGGAGTGAGGCTGGTGGGGGTGGGCTGGCTAGTTGGCGGGTGGGCTGGGCTGGTGGGCAAAGGGGTCAGGCTGGGCTGGCTGGGCTGGGTGGTTTAGCTGGCGCCAGGGGTTTTCCTTTTTAAAATTTTATTTTTTAATAAAACAAAACTGAAATAAAACAATATCTATAAATATTTTATATAGGGTATATATATACCAAAATGATCAGGGAATATTCCTTTCATTTGAACATTTTTCCAAAGGCAAAATCCAAACTTTATAAAAATCCATTTTTTCAAATTCAAATAAAATTCAGATTTGAATCCAAATCTTTTGGCAATGTTTCCTCTCGATATTTTTGGAGTGTCATGTTACTCCTCTCATACTTTTGATCAAGTATTTATCAGGCTTAGTTCTTGAAATGTTTTCACTTGCCAAAGTTTGAAATTCAAATTCAAACTCAAAATTCTCTGAAACTTCAAATGTCATTCAAATTCAAACAGATGCATAGGATGCTTAGCTATAATTGTAAAACATTCCAAATAGGAAATTTGGGATGTTACAAACCTACCCACCTTAAGATGAATCTCTCCCTCGAGATTCGGGTTAACTAACAAATAGGTGCGGGTGGTCTCAAGAAGATCTTCTTGGCGCCCCAGCGGCTTCTTCCTCGGTGTGGTGACTCCACAAAGACCTTGCAAAATTTGATGACCTTGCTGCGGGTGACTCGCTTGCAGTCTCGAGAATTGGACGGGTTTCTCCTTGTAAGTCAGATCACCGTCAAGCTGTATGGCCTCTAGGGGCCTTTGTGTCTCTCAACGTAACATCGGCCATGTCGGCATGGCACTTCTTTAGGCCGAGAAACGTGGAAGACATCATGAACTCCGGACAATCCTTCCGCAATTTAACTTGTACGCAACCTCTCCACGACGTTCGAGGATTTTGTAGGGCCAATGAATCGGGTGCTAACTTTCCTTGACACCAAACCTCTTGATTCCACGAAGGAGACACACGAAGATATGCTCGGTCTCCCACTTCGTAAGTCACTTCCTTGCGCCATCGCCGGCATAACTCTTCCGTCTTTGACTGTGCTATCTTGAGCCTGTCTCGAATCAGCTTGACTTTCTTCGAATCCCTGATAAGATCGGAACCGAAAAGTGATCGATCTCCAACACTATCCCACGACAATGGTGTTCGCACCTCCTTCCGTATAGAGCTTCGAAGGGGCCATCTTTAAACTGGATTGATAACTGTTGTTGTAAGAGAACTCTGCGTCACGCAAATTATCATCCCAGCTAGACCCATAGTCTAGCACACAAGCTCTCAACATGTCCTCCGAATCTGATTGACCTACACCTTACTAAGGGTAGGATTGCCAAAGGTATCGGTGAAGGAAGCATGTAATAGGAATAACAAAGCAACATGCACCTCCTTGCAACCGTAGGGAAAGGCATTCCGTGATGAGGGGGTTTTTGTTGCTAAGAAGGACGGGGCGCAACACCGTAGCGAATCGGGGTCAGCAGCCATCGGGCTCACCAAAAGAATAACGGAGGGGGAAACAAAAATAACAAAAAATCAAAGCATCAAAAGCGTTAGGCAATACGTGGTGCTAGAAGTACCTAACCCAAAGGTAGGTATACCCATGAAGGGGAAACATCCGGAAAGACCGTTTCGCCCACTTAACCGGGGTAAATGTTGCAGGTTTAGTTAGGACCGGGGTTGAATATCTGACGGTTGCCCGGCCGTCGAGCAACTTTCATTACAAAAAGAAGAGACGGATTATTTTATAAATTTTATAACAAAGACTAAATTTGCATTTATTTAAGAACCGACCAATCAATTTGCCGGAAAAGGGGGGTAGCCCAATTATAAGCTATACGTAAAAAATAATTAAAGTCTTAAATAAATCGGGTCCAATTAAAGGCTTCTTTAATTAATTCAACTAATCTAAACAAATTGTTTAGACCCATTTATAAGGTCGGCCAACCCAGTCGCCCCCCATGACACCACAATGTAAGAGTAACCATTCCCAACACGATCATTTGTGATTTTTTGGTTTAATCCTGCTTTTGGAAGATCCAAGGAAGAAAAAGAGGGTTACGCCTTTTCCCCAAAATTTTACCCAGTTAGGATTGCTTACGCTGTTTAGGGCATTTATAAGGAATAGAAAACGCTCTCCCATACAAAGAAAGGAAAATAAAAGGTAAGTGGTGGCTACAAGGCATAACAAGAACTAGAGCAGCACGGGAAGCCCCCCGCCATGGCCAACCCCATTCAGGGCACACAGCCTGGTAAAGGCCCCAACAACCAGAATCACACAGCGGAAAAAAAGGGCAACCTGGGGACACACATTGAGCCAAAAATTAAATAAAGGGCACCCTACAAGGGTAGGAGGGCGGTAAAAAGAGGGCAAGGGGGCCAGGAGAAAACGGAAAGGAAAGGGCCAAATGCAAAGGGGAGGGGAAGAAAGCGCGGCAAAGGGGGCCGCCGGGAGGTCCAACGGAACCGGGGGGTCCGGCCCGGGACGAGCCCGAGGGGGACCAAAAAGGCCAACAGGCTACGGGAGAAGTGACCCCAAAGGAGGGCAGGAGGGGGAAACTAAGCTGAGCCGGGGTGTTCGTGGGAGCCAAACCCGGACGCGGATCGACGGGGGGGGCCGAGGCAATCGAAAGGGTTTCCACCGAGTTCCCGGGTTTTTTAAATTATCCCAAATGGGGTCCGGGCAATAGGAACGAC
Source organism: Aegilops longissima (assembly GCA_021605205.1). Taxonomy (NCBI): domain Eukaryota; kingdom Viridiplantae; phylum Streptophyta; class Magnoliopsida; order Poales; family Poaceae; genus Aegilops; species Aegilops longissima. The sequence continues at coordinate 73,577 of JAHIAM010000335.1, forward strand.
GGTCATTGGACTGGGAAGATGGGCCCATGTCATAAGTTTGAAATAAGCGCAAGGGGGAAAGGGAAGCTATTTCTCAAATGGGTGACCTAAACAAGGGCCGGATACCCCATGGTTTCATGGCAATCACGGCCAGGGGTTATAACAAGAAGGGATCGGATTGGTGGGTTCCTCAAGGAGCAAATCCAAATGGGAAAATTAGGCCCTTCTACTTTTATATTTTCTGTTTTTATTTTCAGGTTTTCATTTATTTTATAAAACAAACTTTTTCAAAGTCCACTTAGCACAAATTTATAGGAAAATTTTAAAGCAGCAACAAAGCTAAATTTATTTTGAAAAGGTTGGATAACCGAAGAAACCTTTATGCCGACGCAGTGAGCCGCTAACCCAGGAAGTTGTTTTGGGAGCCTCGTGCAAGTTTGGTTTTCCGTGTAAGGCTCGAGGCCAAAAAGGTCAAGGCAAACAAGACCCCGTGGAGATGGGTTAAGGGCCAGAAGGCTGGGCCGTTTACTCCCGTTGGGGGGCCCGCCGCCTTTCTTCCAAATGATGAAGAAAAAGGCCCTTGGGGATAAGAGGCCAAAGGAAGTCAAGAGGTTGAAGCCCCAAAGGATGGTGGGGACCGGCCTCGGGAGCCCTGGTTTTAGCCACTCCTTATCCCTACCTTCTATCGTTAAACCACCAAGACCAGGGAAACTAAGGCAAACCAATTTGGAACTAGGTAAAACCGAAGGAAAGTAGCCTCACCAAAAGGACTAAGGCGGGGAATTTGCCCAGAGCCCGGGGCCCACCCGAGGCACCACCCCTGAAGCCAAGCATTCAAGCCTAATTGGAGCAGGTTTCCAAAGCCGGAAACGGGTGGGCCGGTACCCATGGAAAGGCTCCTCCCCCATTAGGGCCGAAGCCGGGCATACTTCTTGGACCTCAAGGGTCCCCAAGCCCCCGGAAGAGTGCTCGAGCCCCAACCCAAAGGGTCCAGTGGCAGAGCGCAAGATTCCAAATGAGGGCACCCAAAGTCAAGGGGCCCGGGGCCCGGGTTTCAGGCCGAATGGGAAAGAGCCTGGCCCGTTTCCCTTTTGGGGCTTGTTTGGGTCAGTCTTTAGGGGGCCTTTCCTGCATTGGGCCGGGCTGGGGCAGACTATATCCCCTCTCAGATGCTCTTTGTGAACTGCTTTCCAAAGATGGGGAAAGGTTCCCAACATAGAAATAACATAATTGGGTCCGCTGCCCCTTGAAGCGCCTACCATCAAGGGCGTATCTATCCTCGCCAATTTCTCCAACAAGGTGTAGAGCAAGGGATGAACACATGGAGGCCTACCTGGAGGTCCGCAGGATGGAGAAACAGCGGGCTTGAGTGCAAACGTGCCCTCGGCACCAATCAAGAGGCCGAACTCGCCAAACGACCTCCAGGAGGTTACCCCGGGAGCCGGGGTTTGAGGAGCCTCAAACCCAGCCCTGGGCCAAATGCACGGACAGTTTGGGAGGAGCCCACCCCTGGGAGCCCTAGCCTTGGGGGAGCACGCCTGCCCTAACAATGGAACCTCAAGAGGAGGCTGGATCACGGAGCTCAAGAGTTACTTAACGCGGGGACTTTGCCGTAAAAGGAGGAGGAGGCAAGGGTGGCGCCGGCCACGGCAAAGATTGGATGGAGAGCTTTACCGAGACCACAAACGACGATCCCTACCTGCATCACGGAACAAGGAAGGAATTGTTGGCATATAACGGAGATTGTGGGCACCATTCGTCCACGGACCCTTGTCGGGAAGGCTTAGCTTTCTATTGGACCACCCCAATGACGCCATCGACCTCGGGAAGGCTTGCGAGGCTTGCTAATTCCATGCCAAGCAGATCCACACCCAAAGGGAGGCCGAAACTATTCCCCACTTGGCCATTCGGTCTGGGGCTAGACATTTTGGGCCCTTTCCTGCCCGGGGGCTATCGCCACTTACGCCGCTGCGGACAAATTTCACCAAGGGGCCAAGTCGAGGGTCCCACGCCATCCCCCCGGTTCTGGGTCAAGTTCATCAAGGGCATCGTGAGTGGTTCGAGGCCAACCGATCATCACCGGCAACGGTTCGCATTTCAAAGAATTTTTTAAACGATCGCCTAACCTTGAACGCAGATATGCTACGCCGGTGGACACCCCCGCAAAAACGGAGACGAAGGGCTAATGCGAGGTCCCGAGATCAAGACCGGACGCCAAGAAGAAGCCGAAGCTCCGGCAGAGGCTGGGGCGAGAAGCCCTCCGCGGTGGTCCATCCCAAAGCAAAGCCAACCAGAGACCCGCTTTTCCGGGTCCACGGAGCCGGGCGGTCCTCCTCATGAGGAAGACGATCCGGGTCCCGGGCTCGGGAAACGCAGCAGGACGCCATGGGGGACGGCCTTGCCGGGAGGAGACGGAAGCGCATCGCGAGCGGCAAGGTACCAAGACTCCGCGAACCACCGCCGCAACATCCGCCTGAACCTCGGGTAGGAGACTCGTTCCGGGGTCCTTCCAGGGACAGCATAAGCTCTTCCCATGTGGGAGGGCCCATTCAAGGTTGTTCATTTTCCGGCTCCCTGCTTGAGACGCAAGAGGGAGACCTATACAAAAAGCGGAACATCCAAAGACCTCCGAGGTTCTACCCCAAAAGGCCCAGAGCTCGTGAAGAAGGCGAACGGAAGCCATCTTTTGGAAAAGGCCCAGGCTGGAAGAAGGCACCGTGAAGCTATCTTTTGGAAAGGCCCAGGCCGTTGAAGAAGGAACCTGAAGTTCATCTTTTAAAGCCCGACTGTGGAAGAAGGCAACCCTGTGAAGTTCATCTTTTGGAAAGGCCCGAGCCCGTAAGAAGGAGAAGCCCTGAAGTTCATCTTTTCGAAAAGGCCCGAGTCGTGAAGAAGGCGAATGCCCTGAAGTTCATCTTTTGGAAAAGGCCCAGGTCGTGAAGAAGGCAATGCCTGGAAGCTCACCTTAAAAAGCCCGAGTTGGAAGAGGGCTAACCCTTGAAGCTTGCTTAGAGGAAAGGCCCAGCTGAAGAAGGCCCGGCCGTGAAGCTCGCCGCCCGGACACTTCATAAAATGAGGGGTTTACACGCCCGAGTCTGGGTGCCGCCTCAGCCCGGGCTCCCTCCCACGCCCAAAGAGCAGACTTAGCTCCGGTGAGAAGACGCCCAAGACTAGACTAGGTGCCGGACCCGCTTTTTCATTTGTTTCTAGCTTGACGGGTTATTCCCATTTGAAGTTTTTATCAAACTATCGCCTGCTTTGGTCCGGGTCCTTCGATTTTTTGCCTCCCGCCGAGGGTTTTGGGCTCCAGGGGTTTCGGGAGCCCCCGGGTGTTCCACCCATCGCCAAGTTTCACGACCGTCCACGGCGAGCACCCTCAACCATGCCTCACGGGCAAAGACACCCTAACACGGGGCCGGGTCGTCGCCCACGCTGCCACGATCGGGTTCGCGAATGAGCGCACGCGTAAGGGAACAAAGACGATAACAAAAGCAAAAAATTAACGGGTGCCCTAAACACCCCACGGGTAGAACATTGTTCCTTTACGCAGGAGAAAAGGAAAGGAAGGGACAAAAGGAAGCACGCCTGGGCCGTTTTTGGGAGGCCCGAGCGCCCGAGCCCAGACCACGCCACCGGGGGGCGACGAGGGCCGCTGCCCCCCCAAGCAGATGCGGGCGGGGGGCAAGGGGAAGAATCCCACCAAGAAGAGTGGGCGGGGGAGTCGGAGAGCCCCCAGCCCCCTCCCCCCAAAGTCCTCGGCCGGGTCGCCGCCCTGGGCACCCGGGGGCCATCTTCCCAATTACGTAGAGGGTGGCTTCCATCATACTTGAAGTGCAGGGAGCACGGCGGGAGACCCCAGGCCAACGCTGCAACCGCGGCCAGAACAAGTTCCCCGCAGAGACCTCCGAGGCCCACGGCCCGGCGCAACAACCATCGCTCGGAGCCGAGGCCACTCAGGATCCGGGAGCTCACAAGAGGAAGCACGGAGCTGAAGCCGACGGAACGGCCTTCTACCCTCACCAAGAACTCCGCCAGAGCGGGAGGCGCGGCCGAGGGACGAGCGGCCGGGCACGCCCAACCATTGCAGCCGCCGCCACGCTGAGAGCCTCCTCACGATCTGGGAGACCGCCGGGAGGCCACGGGTTCTTGCGAGGGCAACCTCACCATGCTTAGCGGAGGAGAGGAAGATTCACCGCGGCCCTTCCCCTCTCGCAGCCGAACTTCCTTGGTGGAGCCATGGGAAGAAGGAGAGACAAGAAAGGATAGATGGAAGGGCGCGCTTTGCCCAGACTTATAGCCGGGCAAGGCCAACCGTCGACTTCCACATCACCGGGTTCATGACGACCTGCATGGGACTTGTCGAATCCGGGCGGTTACTGGCATGGGGGAGCGTTACCACGCCCAATCAACCGCCACGCTGCCCCAAGGCCGCAGGGCGTTAGGGTCCGCGATGCCCGACTTGCCTTTCGCTTCTCCGACGCCGTCCGGGCGCTGTGGCCCTGGGGCTACCCGCTTCGGGAACGGGGTCCTGATTGCTCGCCGCTGCCCGCGGCGTGGTCAAAGGGGGCCCAGACGGCCCATCTCCATCAACGAAGCTCAAGACCTCGCGAGCGCCTCACGGGCGGAACCAAGAGCTTCTCGCGCCGCCTCGCGATGGCTCGTAGGAGGCGGAGAACCAAGGCGGGTACCTTTGCGAGGTGCCCGTGACGAAGCATGAACCAAGGGCCACGGGCGCCATCCGAGCCCCTCCTTTCCTCTTTGGTGCAAAGGGGCAAGGCAGAAAGGGCATCAAGCAAAGGCATCCCCGTGCAACGAGACCAAGACCAGCCCCAACGTGGAATGCGCCATCGTGGAGCCAAGCAAAGGCCCCACCTTGGGGCGAGGACCAACTTTAGTCGATAAGTGTACCCGCTCCCTTCAAATGGCTAATTGTTGGTGCCCTTCCCACTAATATTTGGGAAGAGGCCCACCTCCCATAAATAGGGGTAGCCCACCGAGTAGGGGATCGGCATTCGAATCCAGAGAGAGAGAGAAACCCGCCTGTAGAGCAACGGGATACCACTTAGCAGTTCATCACACCCACCAAGAATGACTCGGAGGCTGTTCTTCCTCAGACTTTCTTCCGCCCCGAGGCAATCCACACATCACAAACTAGAGTAGGGTATTACACCCAACGGTGGCCCGAACTAGTATAAATTTGGCCCTTGTGTTGTTCTTGTTAGTAGTTTAGGTCCCTCCGGATTCGGGCGAGGTACGAGACGGTGGAGGGTTGGATCCCGCACCCCTGAGGTAACTTAAGGGTCTGCCGGAACCCGGATCCGCGAGGTGATATGAAGGGGAAACATCCGGAAAGTATCCGGTTCCGCTTTGACAGATGAACCGGAGGTAAATGTTGCAGGTTCACTAAGTTAGGGACGCGTGGTGGAGAACGATCACGATTCGGATGCCCCTTGTCGTTTGAGCAACTTTCATGTGCAAAGTATTTTCATCGAAGTTACGGATTATTTTATATGATTTTTTAAGTTTATATGATTTTCTAAATTTCTGAATTTATTTAATTGAATTGACCAAGTCAATTTAATGGTCAAAAGGGAAGATGGTAGCCCACATGTCATAAGCTATACCTAAACAAATAACTAAAACTAGCTTAAATAAATGCGGGTCCACAAATAGGCTTAAGTATTTAATTAATCATAATCTAAACTAAATTAGTTTAGACCTATTTATACTAGGGGCCACACACGGGGGTTTTCAAAAACAAAAACAAAACAATGCTAGAGAGTAACTCTATTCCTTTTAACACAAGATAGCATTTTGTGATTTTTGTAGGATTTAATCCATGCATTATTTGAAGGGTCCAATGGAACAAACATGAGGCTTGTTACATCTACTTTCCGCTCATATAATTTTTACCTATGTTAGGACTTGTCTTATCGCTGTTTAGTGGCAGTTTAGAAGGCTAGTCATTATAGAAATACAAAAGCTAGCTACCCACACAAGATTTGCAGCAAAGATACAAAGGTAGCAAAGCAGGCTACAAGGCATAAGCAACAAAGGAGCAGCGACGTGAAGAGTCCTGCCATGGGCAAGGCCACCACGCACACATGCATGAGTCCACATGAGCATGCCACACTAAAGTCCAGCAAATCAGAAAAAGGCAACAGAGAAAAGGGAGGCTGGGCCAAAGCAGAGGGCGCAAGAAGGGGCACCTTACAGCAAGCAGCAAGAGCAGGTAAGAGTAGCAAGAGGGCGAAGGCTGGCGTCCACCGGCTAGCAAACACGGGCGAGAAAGGCCAGAACGCGGGCGCCGGAGTGGGCGGGCGAGGCTGGGCCAGCCGGCAGCGGGGCCGTGGGAGGTTGGGCACGACGGACATGGCTGGGGGTGGGGGCCACAGGACGACGCCCGACGGTGGTGACGAAAAGGCCGAACGGAGGCTACGGGAGGAACGGCGAGGCCGAGGAGGTGCAGGAGGGTGGAGCAGCCAAGCTCGGGGTGTCCTGTGGGAGCCGGAGGCGGTGGAGTGCCGGATCGACGGGAGGGGGCTGCCGAGGCGGAGGGATCGAGGGGTGCCACCGAGCCTTCCCGTCCGGCCTTCGGACGAAGATGCTCGGCCATGGCGGGACTCCCGGCAAGTGAAGGCAACGGGGCGGTGGGTGGGAAAACGGCGGTCATCGGGCGGTGGCGATCACCCGAGTGTGAGAGAGATAGAGGCAGAGGGGGGAAAAAGCAGGGTTGGGTGGGCAAGGGAGGTCCGGGGCACCTTAGGGCCCAGGGGGCCTGGATGGCCCTGCCAATCGGGCCGTGACATCGCTTGTGTCCACAAGGGTTGAGATGAACAAAGGAAGGATGACATGAGGTTAGGTGGGTTTGCCATTGAGCTTATACGGCCAAAGTGGCCGAGATTAGGTCCTTCTACTTTTACTATTTTCTTTTTTCATTTTCTATGGTTTTCTATTTATTTTAGCTATCAAAACTTTTTCGTGTGCCACTTAGCACAAATTTACTAGGCAACATTTTAAAGCAAACAAAGCTACAATTTATTTTGAAAAGGTTGGATATTTATCTAAATTGAAACGGTAATTTAATTGTTGCTAACTCTTTTAAACGTGAGGGTCATTTTATTAATTCATAAAATGTTGGATAATTTATGATAAGTAGTTAGGAATATTCTCAACCCAACCTACATTTTTATTTTATTATCAAAATTTAATAATTTGACTCGATCGAATTTGAATTCGAGTTCTTTGGATCAAGGTGAGGTTTAGAAAATTAATGGATGACATGGCACCATTAGTGTGTGGTTACCTAGCTTAACCACCCCATGCTAATGAGTGGGGAAGAAGAGCAGAGCGGAAAACCACGCAAGGTTTTCTTACAACATCTGTAAGAGAAGTAATTTAAGGGCTCGCGAATTGGAGTGTTCCAACAATGCAGGATAGGAAATAGACAGAATAGGATAGGAATGCACGGCAAAACAGAATTTTAAACAAATTTCGCCAATCTTGGTGTTTGATTCACAACAATTGAAGATAACAGGATGCAAAGAAGCATGGTGAGATTGTCAAACCACAAGAAAATGTACGGTTATAATGCTATTATGCTACTATCTCTAAGTCTTGTGCTTCATGAATAGGAATTTGAAAAGGAGGACAAGTGAAAATTAAAATTCTTTTTTTTTTCAAGGAGACATTAAAGGAACAAACGTGCTCAGGGACAATTATATAACATGTAGAGTAAAAAGAGATGCAACAAGTGTACGACCTCTTTGGGCCATGTCTATCTCAAGCAGATTGGGTTTGGAGGATGTCCTGGACTTTGCTGTTGGAGGAGGGAAGAAGATCTTAGGCGCCCGAGATGGAGCTCGACGCTCCGGGTGAGTTGTACGACGGAGGCTAAAGCATGACAAGAGAGAAACAACAATTAACCTGAGGGAATTTAAAGAATATCCAATACATGACGAAAAATAATAACCACAAAGTGCTAGATGTAAAATACATCAGCCACTCATCTCAAACTTAAGTAAACGAACTTAATCAAACCGGACTTAATCAAACTGAATTTTGGCCTTAAACTGAATTTTGTGTCAAACCAATGCACTAGCAAGGTGAGGTTAACGATGATCGATTTTTCATCTCCGGTCACCGATTTTGCAGCCGTTGGATATGAAATCAAGGGCCCGCGGTTCATCTTTCAACCTCCAACCCCCGAGGCCCCACCACCCCAAACAGAGCCCTCAGCCCCGGCGGGGCCCCCGGGCCAAAAACTCCCCCCGTCCGCCCCCCTCCATCCTCTAGCCCTGCGAGCCCCCGATCCCCACGCCACCGCCCCGCAACGCCCACCGCCCCGACCATCGCCCCATCCGAACCCTAAGATAGATAGGGGGTACCTCCTGAGCCCCCCCCTCGTTGGTTCTTCCTTCACCCCGTGAGCCCCCACCCCTAAAATCGAAACCCAAAAGTCGATTCACGATCAAGGAAGCAACCGGGAGCATCAAAGCAAGAGCAAGAGCGAGAGCAGGAGCGGCAAGAGCAATAGCAAGAGAACAGCAGGGACCGAGAGTAAGAGCAAGCAGCCAAAGCAAGAGCAAAGCAGCAGAGCCCATCGATGTGGACGCCGCCGAGGGAGCGACACTGGGGGGAAGTGGCCGATACCATGGATGGAGCTGTGTCGGTCGGGACCGAAACCGAGACCGTGAGATCAAATCAAGAAGAAAATGCGCGATTAGTGTACAACCTATTTGGTGGCCGATTAGGGCCGAGTTCATCCGAGGAAACGGGATGATGATGTTTTTCGGTGGGGAAGACGGTGGTGGGAATGGAGGTGGCGGAAAGACGAGGGAAACGCCGGGCAGCTCCTGGAGGTGGAGGACGGGTGGCTGAACCGCGGATGATGAGATCGACGATGGATCCTCATCCGACGGTGGATGAGGGACGCCGAGGTGTTGGTGGACGACGTCCGGGAAGAGGCTCGGGGGTGGCGGACGGGGGTGGTGTTTCCCTGGTTTTCGCGCCTCTGTAAGAAATGGGATTGTAGTAACCATGGCTTAGATGCGCTTGTCTAAATGTGGGTAAACAAAACCCCACCATTTGAGGCGGTTCTTCTTGTGGGTACCACGGCATTTCACGGTCGGGATTTCCAGGAGGTGGGGAGTTTTCGCTTGTAATTTCAAAATAGGCGCTGGTTGAGATGGAGGAGTTGTTTGAACAACGAGACAAAGATATATCTTAAATATTTTTGTCTAAAAGGGGTTGAAATTTTGACAAGCCTAACGTAATTGTACCAAATCAATGTACTACAAATGTCATTCAAAACTTTGAATTCATGTTATGTTAATTAAAATATTTTCATAAATGCATCCCTACTTTAAATGAACGTTTTAGTGCATTCCAAACGATATACTACCGCTCAATATGAACTAAATTTGAATTCCTTTTATTTGAATAGATCTACAGAATGATTGTTGTGAAGTCGCATATTCGCTTCTCTGTTTTAATAAGATCTACAATCATCATTATTGTCAAGTTAAACCATCGCTTTGTATTATCTTCACAAAGACACCACATGATTAGTCTCAAAGTTACATATGAACTATGTGTACTATATGAACTTGAACTAGATTTTTGAATCCACTTTATTTTGATTTCAAATCACATTACATTTCTAGCTCTAGTTAGATCTTCATAATCTAAACCATGTCTCATATGTATAATGTGTTTATCACATTATGTATGGGCCCCCTCACGCCTACAAGTATTTAGATGTGAGTTGAAAACCACACATTACCACAAATTCAAATAAGATGTGAGAATGTTCATATATAGTATTGTTTAGATTGTTCGATATTTAGTTGTAATCAAACGCCACACATTATCACAAATTCAAATAAAATTGAGATTGTTTGATGTTTGTATGGTTTAGATTGTTGAATTTATTGGAGTTGCAAACGCCATGCATTATCACATTATGGTATAACATGTGCACAACAGTATCATCGCTATATTCATGCATGCAATGTTTAAAACACTATGATCTCCTATTCAAATATATGAACCGCTTAATCAAATTATGATCTTTGTTACTCTTTACACCCACACAACCTCTAACCTTTGTAGCTACCACTAACTTTCTCTGCATGCACACGCCCTCCCTCCCCCCGCATTCTATCCACCGGCACCATTTTTTCTTTAGGTCCCCCGAGTCTCCACAACCCTTTCCGCCACACCAATCGAAACCTCCCAAAATGCCTGCCTACAAACATAACACACACCTTCAATCTCCTCCTTTATGTGTCCTTGCCTCGTTCTCATACTCGAACACGTAAACTCGCCTCTTTTCATCATCTCACAACCGCCACTCTCCTCCCTATCTAGCTAGTAGGGGCCTCTCGCACCACCTCCTAGCTCCATTCTCTATCTATCCGCCTCGCTGGGCCTTATTTGCCTCTAACAAATGGACGACACCACCGATCTCTCGCATACAATAGCTAGCTAGGTCCTTATAACTCGCTTTTACCCACACCCAATCGATCTACCTCATTAGTTGTGTTCCCTTCCTCCGACAAACAACAATTCATCACCGATCTAGTTAGGTTTGTTACCAAACACATGGCCCTTCATCATCCATGGATGCGCCCCATAGATCTATCACAGTGCACACACGTAAACACATCCCCACTCTTATTGATAACATTGCACCCACCCTAAGTTTGTCTAGTAGGCCTCCCACCATCTTTGAGAAGCAACCCATCACCCATCCAGACTCTACCCTCTCCCTCCCTCTCTCTCTCCTCTCTCTCTGCTCCATCATATTTCCCCCTTCGCTATGTATGGATGTCGACCGATCTCCTCAAGACATAGCTGGTCTCTCCTCTCAACACATATACGAAGTCGTTTCTACCTCTATAGTTAGGCCTCACCACTCCCCCACCCCTCCCCACCACACACACACCGACACATCGAGCCTAGTCATGTCTCCCCGCCACACACAAACTTGACATGTGCCTCTAACATTCCAAAGAGGTCACGCCCTATATCTTTGACTTGCACACACACACAATTTCGATGGCTCTCTTCATCGATCTCACACCCACCCACTTGATCCTCTTCGACTCTATCGACAGCTATGACCCTCCTCTCTTCTCGTGGATTGCTCGACCTCTATGTATGATATGGATAGGCCTCCATTTCACACACATTGCATGCAAAATTTTGTTTGAGATGTCATCACACATATTCCCACAAATAATTCATGAAATCAACCACCACCCCACCCCACCCCAAAACAAAAACATTCATGAACGCGTTTGTATCTTCACACACACCCACGAGGGGACGGCACGAATAGAAGAGGTGCATGCATGGCGACGCATCTCTGCCTTTCCCAACCACACCCGCACGGGTACACGGTGGAGCTCATTTCAGACAAAAGGCAGCCCACGTGGTAATTTGGCACGGTACCGTTGTCCACTTGGTGGAGGGTGGATCATCTACCACGGGTGAACAAACAAATTGCTAATTGACGTGTTATGTTAAAAAAGAGGCAAACCATGTGGGGCCTACCTTAGAGGCAAGGCTCTATACACCGGAGTACTTTTGATGTGTCCTGTCAACTCGCAGAACGAGGAGAAGCTTGCTTAGTATTGCCCCTGCCTACGTGGTGGCTCGAGGATGAGGTGAAGATTGTCGCCACGCTCGCCTCCTCGCCCATGCGCTGCTGGTGGCTCGCAGGACGAGGAGAAAATTTACTACCCTCCGCTTACTCCTTGTCCCTACTACCTTGGTTATAGAGATTATATCATATTGTTTGGAATATATATGTCCTTAGTAGATTTCAATATGAAATACTAGTTTTAGGACCTTCAAGTATGTCTAGAGGGGGGTGATTAGAATATTTGACCGATTAAAACCTATCCTTTTCCCAATTTTAGACTTTCAGATTCTAGCTATCTTTGCACAAGTCAAGCATCTTCACACAATTCAAGCAAGCATGCAAAGAGTATATAGGCAGCGGAAATTAAAGCATGCAACTTGCAAGAATGTAAAGGGAAGGGTTTGGAGGATTCAAACGCAATTGGAGACACGGATGTTTTTGTCGTGGTCCCGATAGGTGGTGCTATCGACATCCACGCTGATGGAGACTTCAACCCACGAAGGGTAACGGTTGCACGAGTCCACGGAGGGCTCCACCCACTAAGGGTCCACGAAGAAGCAACCTTGTCTATCCCACCATGGCCGCCGCCACGAAGGACTTGCCTCACTCATGTAGATTTTCACGAAGTAGGCGATCTCCTTGCCTCTTACAAACTCCTTGGTTCAACTCCACAATCTTGCCTGAGGCTCCCAAGTGACACCTAGCCAATCTAGGAGACACCACTTCCAAGAAGTAACAAATGGTGTGTTGATGATGAACTCCTTGCTCTTGTGCTTCAAATGATAGTATCCCCAACACTCAACTCTCTCTCATAGGATTTGGATTTGGTGGAAAGAAGATTTGAGGAAAGCAACTTGGGGAAGGCTAGAGATCAAGATTCATGTGGTTGGAATGGAATATCTTGGCCTCAACACATGAGTAGGTGGTTCTCTCTCTAACTGTAAGTTGGAAGTGTAGGTTTGTTCTGATGGATCTCCACGAATGAAGAGGAGGTGGAGGGTATATATAGCTCCACACAAAAATCTAACTGCTACACACAATTTACCAACCTCGTGGGACCGAATCAACAAACTCGGTCGGACCGATTCAAGAAACCTAGTGACCGTTAAGGTTTTTCGTGGACTGCCATGCAACTCGGTAGGACCGATATGGTTAGGGTTAGGCATAATGTAATCTCGGTGAGACTGACATACAAACTCGTGAGACCGATTTGGTAATTAGCTAACCGTAGAGTTGGTCGTAAACTGGTGGGACCGATTCGCTTTCTTGGTGAGACCAAAATGTTACGAAGGGAAACAGAGAGTTTACATTGCAATCTCGTGGACTGATCGCTCACTTCGTTAGACCAAACGCTATGTAAGGGAAACAGAGATTACAATCCCATCTCGTGAGATCGAGATCCCTATCGGTGAAACCGATTTGCCTAGGGTTTGTGGCAGTGGCTATGACATTTGAACTCGTATACTGGATAGAAAGAATCGGTGGGGCCGAGTTTGACTTTAGGTTTAGGTCATATGTGGATGTGAGGAAGTAGTTGAGGGTTTGGAGCATATCACTAAGCACATGAAGCAAGAGGCTCATTAAGCAACACCTCATCCCTCCTTGATAGTATTGGCTTTTCCTAGACTCAATGTGATCTTGGATCACTAAAATGTAAAATGTAGAGCCTTGAGCTTTTGAGCTTGAGCCAACTTTGTCTTAATATTTTGAGGGATCCACTTCATCATCCATGCCATGCCATTCATTGAGCTTTCCTGAAATATTTGTCTTGAATAGCATTAGCTCAATGAGCTATATGTTGTTATGAATTACCAAAACCACCTAGGATAGTTGCACTTTCAATCTCCCTTTTGGTAATTGATGACAACATATAGATCAAAGCTTCGACAAATGATAATAAGATTGAAAACATCGTCGCTTTGAGAAGTATGTGATAAGCAAGAGCTCCCCTAAATTTGTGCATATTTTAAGATTTGCTTTGGACTGCAAATGCACAAGGAATTAGGCTCATGGGTTACTCTTCCATGTCACATACATCTTGGTGGAGCGTCAAAATAATAAGGTTTGAATACATGCACTCATCACCAAGCACAAGTGAATGATCATATAAGGGTAAGTAAGATAATATCATCTAACCAAAGATAAGTGTAGCTTATGATCAAACACGTGATCATCAATGTCTCACATAAGTAGCATAGTATCTCAAGCAATCAAAAGCAAACAAAGTTCAACCAAGAAGACAAGAGAGAATAAAAGCAAACTCTCTCTCTCTCTCTCTGATCTATACATATTTTTTCTCCCTTGGCAACAAGTTACCAAAAAGTTCCTAGAAAATGCATAGGACTATATCGCTTCGTGTTTGGTCTTCACTGGTTATGAGATGGCTCCTTGACGAAGACTTTAGTTGATGTGGAAGGAGCTGAAGAAGCAGGCCGGAGCTGGTTGCCTGGAGCTGTAGCCGGAGCGATGAAGTGACCCGTGGTGTCTGGTATGGCTCGCAGCCTGATCTCGAGCTCGAGGCACTGCAAATGCATCGCTTGTTGTCCCGCCCTTCCTCTCCTGCATGTCATCCCAGAGCTGCTCCAACCTGACTCAATCTCAGTTTTGACATCAAGATCATAGAATTTTTGTTCCATGATTCTTTCCAGCTCTCCGGTTTTGAGTTAGGTGGCCAACCCTTCTCAATCCGCAGAGTTGATGCTATCAAGTAACCAAGCTGGTCCCGCTTGTTCTTCAAAAGTACTCAGATGCCTCTCGCCAGAGTTGGCATCTTGGCAACCTTCTCTTTCCTTGCTTTCTTTTCTTCTTGAGCTTGTACCGATGATGGTTCATTCTCTCATGACAACTTGATTGTCCTCAAATTCGGTAGAGAACAAGGTGTTCCTTATCCAATAGATACTTCGCGCTCCATCTTTGAGTTAATCAACTCCTGAATTTGTGGGGCATATCCACGGCTCCTCTTTGGTCTCGTCACCCTCTTGATAGTTTCAACTATGAGGCTCATGACCTTGAATTTCCTGGGCACATCAAATATGTGTAGAAAACAAAATGCCTCCATCCAGATCCCACAGAAATGATCCACCAAACTCAAGTCATCTTTCACTCCTTTGGGGCATTGATCGACTCACCCATTCCTCAATGGTTGATTGGTATCTGTTTCAGACATCCAAACTATCCTCGCCATCCGGATAGAAATGTGGAGTAGAATTGCATAATGAGCTCATCATCCCAGAGCTTCACCAACAAAGTCTGCAACTCCACACGCATCAAGCTGTCTATACACTCCAGATAGTGTTCTTCATTTTCCGAATGTAGGTCCAATGACCCACCTCATATCACACACTATGGGCTTTATCCAACAAGATTGTCTCATAGAAGTCCCGCTGCCCTTGTGTGGAACCCGTAATCAACAGCAGTCCTTCTCCGTGGCATATGGATCCGACTCTCTCCATAGCCTCAACCCTGAATATCTCCGATCTTCATGTTCTCAGCCACATGATGAGCATCATTGTGGTCTGGAATCTTGGGTTGAGCTTCCTTAGGACTCGCCTTCATCATCTCTCAAGCAGCAACATCGCACCGGGCCTTGTTCTTTTCAAAGCTGGTATACCGGTATTCCTCTTAGGTGCACTCTTGGGCTTGGAGGCAGCTTTTGGTGCTTTTGGGCTTTGAAGTTGCAACCTCGACTTTATTGCATCACCCATCAGCTTTTGTGCCTTGGGTGTGGTGCAGCAACCTCTTCTTCATCTTCTTCCATCATGGAAGGCTTTCCTATTACTCCGCCATGGTCTTCTTTGACCCTTTCCTTCCTTTTCTTTCCTTCGCAGCAGTCTTTTGGGTTGGGTTTCAAAGATGCTTGAGTGGAGACTCGGCTTTAGACATTGTCTTCCTCGCAGCCTTTTGATCTTCATCCTGGCTTTACTGCAGCTTGAGCTATACTCCTTCTTGAGTACTTTCTTCTTTGAAATAGCCTCATCCTCAACTACCACATAATCCTCATCCTCGCACTCTGAGGTTCTCTTCTTCCTTGTCCTAGTGGCAGCTTTGGGCAAATTGTCGGAGTGCTTCGCTTCCTCATCTCGAGCTGCTAGAGGGACTAGTGCCCCACCATGTGAATCTTCTTCCCGACTTGTTCTGCTGTCACTTTGGTCTGTTACGCTGCATACACTGACCGTGACCTCGCGGAATAGTTATAGATGAGGTAGACTGGATGAGCATCACAAAATGCAGATATTTTTGCAAAAGAATGATTCAAAAAACTTGGTTTTAGTTTTCCACGTAGCATTTTGATCTACCGATTTTCAAACTCGTGATACCGGCAGTTTTGGAACCTAAACTAGTGAACTCGGCCGACGAGTCAAATTTCGTGGCACCGAGACTGCTAGGGTTTCACAAAGTTTTAGAATCGGTCACACCGACAGCAATTCTCGTTAGACCGAGAGTTACTAGTGCAATGGCGTTAGCCAAATCTGGGATCGAGTTTTCAACCTCGGTCCGAGATGGTTTCGTGGAAACCTAACCCTAAATTTTCAATCACATCTATTCTAAGGATTGTATTGACTGGATAGAGGTGTTTCAATCGTGGCAAGAAGCATAATGAACACAATGTGCCGAGAATCGCACGAGGATAACATGTGATCGAGTTCATACCCTAGTTCGGGCGTGAACTCGCTACGGCAGAACGACGGAGATGAAATCCATTGACGGCGGAGACCAGCGATGTGAGGTGGTCTGACGAAGTCAACGATTCGGAGACCTAGTAGGCAGAGCGAGCTATGCTGCTTAAGAGTTTCGAGAAAGTTTTCCAAAATTTTGCCCGTGAATATATAGCCCGTCATCGCGGGTGTGACCGAGTGGAACACTCAGGGCATCGAGATGCAATCACATACATAAGCAACCTGTGTGACCAAATCAAATCAGCACCGAGATGAAAACCTAGATCGATTCGAAGGATCTCGGTATGACCAAATGGATGAATCGGTCGATCGAAAATCAAAAGAAGTTTTGGAAGTTTTAAGTCTATGACGAATCGGGACTCGAAAGTGCTCCTCATGAGTGGTTCGAATCTGACTTGATCAAATTTTGTGATGTAGCATGAATAGAGTTTGAGACGAGAAAAGCATAGATAGCTAGAGAAGGTTCTTAGGCATTCTTGTCCATCCACTTGGCCAAAGAAGAAGAAACCAATCAATCAAAACAACAAGTGGATGTCCTAATGAGTAAAATATGCAACCAACATGCTCACACAATAAAATGACAAATGAAATATGTGACAAAGCATGCACAACCAATTCTAGCATCTATCAAACAATTGGCGATGACTAGGTCATCTATATGAGTATATTGACTTAGGAGTCAAATGACAACATTTGATCATAGGTCATACTCATCGCTTAAGCTCAAGTGGGGTTACCACTTTTACATAAAGCATTTATGTGTTCACATCATTAGAGTTGCTTTGACTCAATTTAGAGTTAAGCTCCCTAGATGTGAGATCCCCTTAGAGGGATGAACTAACCTTGGGTTTTGTCGATGATGACTTCATGTAGGTGTTGAAGATGTGGATGCTCAATTTTGATGTAGATCTTTTGGAGCAAACCTTTGGAGTGAGTTGCACTTTCAATACCTACATAGGTTAGTCCCACAAGGAACACACAAGAATATCCATAGACATAGAGTGATGCATTCACAAAATGATGTCCATGAAGACATTAGGTTACCTTGTCCCTTGCCTTACCAACATGAGGGTTGGTGACTCCTTGAACTAGTGTAAGATATGGAAGATGATTGCACTTGTCCTTGCCATAATGATATGAGTGAAAAATGTTGGCGGATTCACCCTCAAGAACTCTCTAGTTCTTCTTCTTCGGGATCCACATCATCTTGATGGGAATCCTTGGTGTAGTAGTTGTACTTGATGAAGTAGAACTTGACGTAGTCTTGGGAACCCACTTGACCAAGGCCTTAGGTGCTTCTTCAAATGCATCAATCTCCTCTTGAAGCTTGTCCTTGCCTTTGTTCTTGTGGTCTTGTGGTGGAAGATCATCTTGTGCTTGTGTTCCTTGAAGGAAGTAGGATCATACTTCTTGTTGAGGAACAAACTTCGCCTTAGGGTATTGATCTTCTTCCCACTTACTCCATTGGCATTGAACTTTCGCTCCAAACCAACACCTTGATTCTTTCGGTGCCTTCCTTGCTTACGACAATTTCCTCAAATTGCTTACTCCCGCAAGGCTCTTGTATACACCTTCTCTATAATTCCCTTCAATAAGCTGTTTTCTTGGTGAAGAGTAACTTGGCTAAGAGAATCATTAGTGGAATCAAGAGAACTACTAGAAGCAACAATATTGGATTTAGCATTGTTATTGTTACTACTAGAGAAAGAATCTTTCTTGTTCTTGTTACTAGACTTGACTTGAGGCATGTAAGTAGATAAGAGTAAACGCTGGCAATGTAAGAAGAACTTTTCACGAGATCATCATTGATTGCTTTTAGGAACTCATGCTCTTGCTCAAGATTGAGTTTTTCAAAGCGTAACTCTCATGAGCCCTTAAAGTTCTCGATGATCTTCAAGATAGTTTCATGATCTAACTTAAGAGTGTTTAGTTCTTTAGTTAGAAGCTCAATCTTCCTTATCATTGTCATTCGTTTCATCTTGATTAGCATGATTAATTGATGTTTCATCATAGTATTCATCACTAGAGTTGTCAACAAGTAAATCATCATCACCTAGTAAGTCATCTTCATCACTATTAAAATCCACATACTGGTGTGTTACCTTAGGACCTTTGGCCATGAAGCATCTTCCAATTCTTTCATTTGGTGAATCAAATATGTCGAGGAGTTGGTTGACACAAGTGCTAGACCGGAACACCTTCATCTTGAGTGTATTCGAGTTGGAGTGATAGCTTTCCTGAGTGATTGTCGAGTCGGAGCCGGATACCCATTCACCAACGTGAGCTTGATGTCTTCTTTTGTGTAGCTCTTTGATGACTTGTCCTTCCTTTCCAATCCTTGCTTCTCCGTGAGGGTCTTCGTCATAACGATCATCTCTACTCCTTCTCTCTGGTGGTGATTCTTCTCTTCTACTTCTTCTTGGGAGAATCTTCTTCTTTTAGGGTGCAGACACTCATTTAAATAGTGTCCGGTCTCCCACAATTGTAGCAATTGCTCTCGACTAGAAGATCTTTTGTCATTGTAGGACCTTGATTTAGAGCTTTTTCTTTGCTTCTACTTTGTAGAATTTGTTGAAGTTCTTCACCATTAGGCTCAATTATTCATTGAAGGTTTGTTTTCACTTGATGATGTGGGGTCTTCACATGAGGCTTTGTAAGCACCACTTGACTTGTTGTGAAGTTCCTCCTTATCCTTGAGTGACATCTCATGAGCAACAATTCTTCCAATGACTTTCGGGTTGAGATCTTTGTAATTTGGCATCATTTGGATCAATGTGCACACGGTATCATATTTTCCATCCAATGCTCTTAGGATCTTCTTGATGATGAATCTGTCATCTCTTCACTTCCTAAGCCGCAATCTCATTTGTGATAAGAGCAAGCCTAGAGTACATTTCAGCGACACCTTCACCATCCTTCATTTTGAACTTGTCAAGCTAACTTTGAGCACATCCAACTTGGATTCCTTGACGGAGTCGGACCTTCATGCATATCAATCAAAGTATCCCAAATTTCCTTTGCATTCTCAAGACGGCTGATTTTGTTGAATTCTTCGGCACAAGCCATTGAAGAGGATATCACAAGCTTGAGCATTGTATTGCAGCATCTTCAACTCTTCCACGCTAGCTTCACGGTTCGGTTCTTCCCATCAAAGAATTCACCTTGCAAGCCAATACACACAATAGCCCAAACAGCGGGTTATGTCCGAGAATATGCATTTTCATCTTATGCTTACAACTAGCAAAATTAGTGCCATCAAAGTAGGGACTCTACGATAATTTCTCCTAGACGCCATACCTCCTAGGTTGTGAAACCAAGGCTATGACCACCAAAAGCTATGGAAATCAAAGCAAATGGAGACCAAAAGTCAGATATCACTTGTAGGACCTGAAGTATGTCTAGAGGGGGGTGATTAGACTACTTGACCATTAAAACCTATCCTTTTCCCAATTTTAGACTTTCAGATTTTAGCTATCTTTGCACAAGTCAACAATCTTCACACAATTCAAGCAAGCATGCAAAGAGTATATAGGCGGAAATTAAAGCATGCAACTTGCAAGAATGTAAAGGGAAGGGTTTGAGGATTCAAACGCAATTGGAGACACGAATGTTTTTGTCGTGGTTCCGATAGGTGGTGCTATTGTACATCCACGTTGATGGAGACTTCAACCCACGAAGGGTAACGGTATGCGAAGTCCACGGAGGGCTCCACCCACAAGGATCCACGAAGAAGAAACCTTGTCTATCCCACCATGGCGCCGCACAAGGACTTGCCTCACTAGCGGTAGATCTTTATGAAGTAGGCGACTCCTGCCCTTACAAACTCCTTGGTTCAACTCCACAATCTTGTCGAGGCTCCCAAGTGACACCTAGCCAATCTAGGAGACACCACTTCCAAGAAGTAACAAATGGTGTATTGATGATGAACCTTGTTCTTGTG